>CAUYQV010028153.1:0-18854 GCA_963574575.1 Galagoides demidoff | reverse complement strand
ACTTACCTTCAAAACACACAAATTAGTATTGTTTTCCTACAAAAGGCTCCCTTAAATAATACTATCTTAGGGGATTTAAATAATTTTATATTCAGAAGGGCAAGGGAAACTTGAGTTTTTTGTTTTTTTTTTTTTTTTTTTAGACGGAGCCTCAAGCTATCCACCTGGGTAGAGTGCCATGGCATCACAGCTCATAGCAATCTCCAACTCCTGGGCTCAAGCGAGTCTCCTGCCTCCGCCTCCCAAGTAGCTGGGACCACAGGCGCCCGCCACAACACCCGGCCATTTTTTGGTTGCAGCCATCATTGTTGTTTGGCGGGCCAGGGCTGGGGATTCGAACCCGCCACCTTAGGTGTATGTGGCTGGTGCCTTAGCCGATTGAGCCACAGGCGCCGAGCCAGGGAGTTGTAATTTTTCTTCTGCTGTGGATCTTCCAGAATTGCCCTGCTTCCTTCCCTTCCCAGAATGAGCAACTGTATCTACTTAACTCCATTTGTAAGTCCGAGGTTTATCAGACTCCACTTTCTTAAGAAAAAGAAAAAGCTCCTAACATTAGACCAAAAGATAAGTCAGTCTCATGCTGACGGTGGAGATGACCAATCTCAAGGTCAACTTTTCTCTGACTCAGGATACTACTCATAGAGTCTTGTTTTCCTGAGTTCCTACTAAATATTCTGCATGTCTAGAGTCTCAAAACACTGCCAACACTAACATTCAGAACCAGTGCCATTTGTCATTTGACTTTCATTTTTGAAAAATACTCTCTCAGGGTATTGAATTCAGAATTTATAAAGCTTTTCTTTTGGCATTTTAATGATTTGACTCTCTTAGGGTATTGAATTCGGAATTTATAACGGTTTTTTTTGGCATTTAAATGCTGTTTGCCATCAGTGTGCATTGTTTACGATCAGAAGCTGCTTTCATACCTATCTCTGTTGCTCTCTATGTAATAATGGGTATAGATGAGTTTCTCTAGCTGCTTTTAAGATTTTCTTCCCACAACTATTAAAGCAATTTGACTATGATCTACCTTGACACAGTTTCTTCATCCTTATTGTGCTTTGGATTCATTGAGCAGCTGTTGGCTTGTAGTTTTCAGCACATTTGGAAATATTTTGGTCATTCTTTCTTCATTTTTTCTCTCTTGCCCCCTTTTCTTTCCTTCCCATTGGCAATTCCAATTACATGACTGTTGTACCAAAACTCCCAGATACTTCTTCCCCCTCGTGTCTTTCTATTCCCCACTAGTTTCATTTTGGATCGTGTCTTTTGCTATGTCCTCTAATTCAGTAATTCATCTTAGGCAAAGTATCATCTCCACTGATCTCTGTCGCTGTACTTTTCATCTCAGATATGTAGTCTTCATGTCTAGAATTCTGACGTTTTCGTAGCTTCCATGTCTCTATTTACTATGCTGACTCTATCTGGTAACTCTCTGATCATGTGTTATACTCCAGTGATGTCCTTGTCTGCTTATTCTGTTATTGCGCCAATTCTTGCTCAGTTTCAGCTGATTTTTCTCTACGTTGTGTTTTCTTGCTTTTTATCATTTTTGATAGGCTGTCAGACATTGTGTATTTTATTTTGTCAGTGGTGGTTATTTTTTATATTCCTATAAGTAGAGTTGGCCTTTGTTCTGGGACACAACTTTCCCCCATTATTGAGGCATGACTCTCTTTAGCACTTGATGAGAAGTGTCATGAATTCTAAGGTTTTCTGTACTGTTACTGGGAACACACACGGTTCTCAACTCTGTGAGTACCAGTTACAGTTCCCCCTAAGCACTTCAGGTGGTTTGTCTCAAGCCTCAGATCGTTACCGATTAGTGGTCTGCTGCATATTCGAGGAGAACCGTTTGTAGATGTCCAGGCTAGCTCACTCCTCTCTGGTAACCCACTCTGTGCGCACTGAAGGCTCTGGCCTCCTGGTCTTACAGGCCCATCATCTCAAGTCAAAGTCAGCACTTGGCTCTCCCTGGGTTCCCCCTCTCTGTGGCATGATCTGGAAAACGCTCTAGGCAGTAAGCTGAGACAATCATAGGGATCACCTCATTTATTGCCATCTCTCTGAAATCATTGTCCTTCATATTTGATGTCCATTGTCTTGAGAGCTGTTTCAAATACTTAGTCCAGGTTTTTAGATTTTTCAGGTAGATAGGAAAATCTGATAGCCATTACTCTACTTTTGAGTAGAAGCGTAAGTCTATCATTTCTGTTAATACTTGTTAGAAAACAACCTTGTTAGGTAAAGTAACTTGCCCAAAGGCACATAGCCAAGTGAATAAAAGTATTCTTATCTATACAGACAAACATCTTCATCTCTATAGCTTCCTTTTCCTGGCTAATGTACACTCTTTAAAGCTCAGTTCAAGTGACAGTACCTCCAGAAAAATCTCAGCAATTTCAGTTTATTTTCTTCCTAACTCTTTCCTTATGATGATAATACCCTGCCATATGCTCCTGTGATGCCCTGGGCATACACATGTCAGAACACTTATCATTTTCAGTATAATTACCAAATTTTTGTCTGTTTTTCTACCAAGCTCTGTGCTTCTCGAAGGCAACGACTGTCTTACAGCTCTGTATCATTTGCATCTAGCATAGTGTCTGAAGTACAGTTGGTGGTCAGTAAATATATATTGGAACTAAACGTTCTTGTAAATTTTAAAATTCTCATAAATATATGAATTACTTTCTAATTGTTAATTTCACTGAGTTCTATCTCTGGAAGAATTTACCTAATTCAAACAGCCAGATGTCTGAGGGAATGATTATACTATGGGGGAAATTATAACATGTAGAAATAGTAAAACATATAACCTACATTGTAATTAATAACTTAACATATTTTGTAAGAAAATGGCAATTCTTCAAATGATCTCATGAACTCCAAATCTAGGTAAGTGATACTACCTTCTGGGTGTCACAACGTCCCTAGATAGCATGCCAGGTATTTCTGACAGAGAGAATAATCTACCTGAAAAACACTAACATCTTTTTTCAGAAAAACATAATATTAATGGCTATTATTTATTGTACCTGATAATGTTCCCAATCCCATGATAGACATTTTACATACTTCAGTGCACAGTTTTCTCATAGCAATCCTAAAAATGCAGAATTCCAGTGCTATTTTTTACATGGAAATAAATTACCTTAATTCACAAGGCTGATAAAGTGGCAAAATTTTTATTTGAATTCATATTACAAAAATCTAAGTTCTTGACAACATGGTGCAGCCTCACGGTTTGAAATCCATTTGTTCATTAACTGTCATAGAAAAAAAAAGATACACTTAAATCTGATCATTTTAATTGCTAGAAAAGACTACATAAAGTAAAACTAAATTTTCTTTAGTTTTTCGATACTAGCATTAGTGACCTCAAAGTTGTGAGTACTTTATAAAAAGCTCATTTACATCAAGCTTTTTCAGATGCACAACTTTAAAAAATGTTAAACATATTTGCAGTGTAGGTCAGTGCAGCTCCCTTTAAAGTAAATGTAATCTCCCTCTGACAGAGGCACACATCAACCTCTTATCATATTTCTAGCTACATTTCATTTTAACAGTTACTATAATTCTATCTCTTAGTATCAAGGCCTAAGCTAGAAATATTACAAATAGCTCAAAAGTAGATTTATCTCACCTCTAGAACTTAGTACCAAGTTGGCTTAAATAAAAACTAAGAAAAGAAAAAAACCTCCCAGCATGTATTCCATTCTCAATAGCAAATTCATCTCAGAGTTTTATCCAGCATCTTCTCTAAACAGCTTAAGGGGTTTGCAAAAAATTATCTAATAGTGATTTTCTTTGTTAAAACCAGAGAAAGATGTCATTTTATGTATATATTTCAGAAATGAGGACATTAAAAGAGGTAAAAATTTACCCAAGGTCATAACATCCTTGAAGGCCTGGGACAGGCTCACATTCATGATCCAGTACTATTATTTACTAATGATGCTGCTTACATACTATCCAAATACACAGCTATGCTTGTTGTTTATAAATTATCTACAGCTACAACTGGCAAAGCTGACTTGCTGTGACAGAGATCCTATGATACATAAATCCTAAAATATTTATCTAGCCCTTTCTAAAAAAGGCTGCTCCCTGATCTAGACTACTGTTGACTTCTGACCTATAACATTGCAACTATATCCTTTTTACTTACCTTTTCCTTTTATATGCGACTGCTAAAGTTATCTTCACAAAGCAAGGTTCCAACTAAGTTGTAACTTTAAAAATATCTATTAGTATAGAGTATAAATGTCTTAACACAATAACTAAGTAAACGAGATGAGGTATATATTAACCAATGTGATGTAAGTGTTCCTAATTCTACATGAAATCAGCACATTGTACCCCATAAATGCATTAATGTATACATGATCTATGTGTTTATGATTTAATAATAAAAAAAATACATCAGTGGGCCAGGAGAAGTGGCTCATGCCTATAATCTCAGCACTTGGGAGGCTGAGGCAGGTAAATTGCCTGAGCTCACAGGTTTGAGACCAGCCAGAGTCAGAGCAAGACCCCATCTCCAAAAAATAGCTGGGCATTGTGGTGGGCACCTGTAGTCCCAGCTACATGGAAGGCTAAGGCAAGAGGATCATTTGAACTAAAGAGTCTGGGGTTACTGTGAGCTATGATGCCATAGCACTCTACCAGAGGTGACCAAGTGAGACTCTACCTCAAAAAAAAAAAAAAAAAAAGAACATCAGTGACCCTCCATTGCTTCCAGAGTTAAACTTATCACATTAATTTTCAATGCCATCAAGCTTATTCTTCTACCCCATTTTTTAAAACCATTTTCATGCTCACAGCCAACATTTCTGCACTCATCAGTCTTTCCCTATTCCTAGACCATGCCCTGCATTTTTCTCCCTCTGCTTTCACTCTGCTTGGAATTCCATTTCCCCAGTCATGTTCAGTTGTAAAACTGCTAAAATTCCACCGTCTTTCTCTACTTCTACCTGATTGGCTAGATAATATAGTATAGGCTGCATCAAAACTCATAGAGTACTAAAATCATTTTTAAAATGCTGTATACCACTGAGTACTACTCAGTCATGAAAGAAAAAAAGATGAACTAATACCTTTTCTAACAACCCAGATGGAAGTGGAGAAAGTATTCTCCTAGGTCGGTGATTCTCAACCTTCCTAATGCTGCGGCCCTTTAATACAGTTCCTGTGGGTTGCGACCCACAGGTTGAGAACCGCTGTTCTAAAGAATGGAAAAACAAACACTACATGGACTCACTATTAAATTGGAACTAATCAATCAACACCATATGTATAGATAGAAGTAAAACTCAGCAGAAAGGAAGCAGGTAGGAAGGGGCAGGAGGAGAAGGGTAAAATCACACCTAACAGTGCGCACACTATCTGAAAGGTTGGCACACTGTGACTTTGACTCGAGCTATACAAAAGCAATTCACATAGCCAAAACAGTTGTACCCCCATAATATTCTAAAATAAAAAATAATATAAGATAAAAATAAATTTTAAAAAATCATTGCTCCCCAGGCCCCAAATGTTGAGACTCTTGCCTCTCTGTTCTTTGAACGTGTGTGCCCTCCCTTTCTTAGCTTACTTCCTTCCGAGTCCCAGCTTTGGAGCTTCAGTATTCAACCACCTTTAATGGAAATTAAAGCTTGGAAAGGAAATAGTAGCACGGTATGAAAGCTAATTAGATTAAGTAGGAATTCTCTGCCCTCTTGGCAAAGAGATAAGGGAAGAAGTTTGGCTACTTGATGCAAATTTAGATGTATAAAGCAAATAGAAAATGGAAGAAATAAAAATCCCAAACCAACATTTATTTATAATGCTTGACATTACAATACTGAATAAATGTTTACTTCAAATTTCATTGTTAGAAATTGAATTTTTTTTTAAATTTTGATAACTAAACCAAGAGATTCCCCCACAGAAGAAGGAACGAAGGCTTCTTATTCGCATCAGTTATTTGTACAGTAGGCCTCTCAGAAATTTTAAAACAATTTTCCAAAAAGCAGATTATTTTTACTATTACTTCTAGATATGACACTGAGGGTAAAGTGAAATTAGACTCAGTAATACAGCTGTTTATATTTTAAAAGGCACAGAAATTATTGCAAAGCTTCCTAAATTTTTTCTAAGGCGAAAAAAGTAAATGGTGACATAATCAGGAGAGATACATTTTAACGAACAAAAGAGCAAATAAGTATTTATTTATGTTATTGTACTATAACATAAATAAATGTTACAGAAAACAATTTGAGTTGAATGATTTACTGGGAGATTTAGAAAATCTCTGCCTATTTTCAAAAATGATATGTTTCACATGTTTTATATGGTAGAAAAGAAGGCAAAAGATTAAGACGATGTCATAATTTTAGTCTTGACTATATAATTTTTGAGGGCTTTAATTTCCTTATCTGTACAAGTGTGTTCATCACAATGTTTCTGAAAATTGAAAGGCATTCCCACAACACAAATGATAAAATAAATTATGGTCCAATCTCATGATGGAAGTAGCAATAGTAGTCAATTTTTCAAATGTTGTCAAGACATTTAATAACATGCCAAAATGTAACAGTGTACTCTTAAAAGACTATAGCATTTTTTATGTGAAATGATCCAAATTTGTCCGAAAAAAATTTTAAAGTAAAATATGTATTCTAGAAAGAACTAGAAAATATATTATCAAAATGATAAAATTTTTACTTTTTTATACTTAATCTGATCTATTTTCTAAGGTTTATTGAAAAGAAGAGGGAAAGGTGGGTATATGACAAAAGAAAAAAATCTTTCAAGAGATATGGAAAAGAGAAAATTTAAAAATTTTGAGGATGATTAACTTTTTACAATTCAGTACAAAGTATGTTTATCTCACACATTTTGGTATAGTTAGATTTGTTCTAAACAGTGCAAGAACTATGTAAGTTTTACATGTAATCTGACTTTTGACACACATTCGGGGGGTAGGGGGACCTGTAGCCTTCTGATTTTAAGATTCCTCATTTTTAAGTACCAAAAAGAGGTTTTTCTTTCTCTGCTACACACCTTTTAATAATAGGATTTTTTCTGCAAAATTTGCATTCAGTCAAAAGGCTGCACTTAAAGACCTAGAAAGACATTATTTCACCTTCAGGCCACAGGTTCCCCCCCCTTGCAGGACACTGGTGTTTTAGTTGACATGAGTAAAATCACAAAGTCACTTCACAGTTCTTCATAACTAATAATCTCTGCTTAAGGAGAGTTGAAACTATGGGTGTTGTTAGTCATGGAAGTTATTGGCAAAAACTTGATTCCTAAACTATGCTGCTAAATTTCTTTTACAATTCTAATATAGAGCCAAAGTAATTTGAACATAAAAAATCAGTACACTATTTCTGGGACTTTCATTGACTCCTTGAGGACCTGAAAAGTGGAGTGAATTGGCTCGGCACCTGTGGCTCAAGTGGCTAAGGCGCCAGCCACATACACCTGAGCTGGCAGGTTCAAATCCAGCCCGGACCCACCAAACAATGATGGCTGCAACCAAAAAATAGCCTGGCATTGAGGCAGGCGCCTGTGGTCCCAGCTACGTGGGAGGCTGAGGCAGGAAACTCACTTGAGCCCAGGAGTTGGAGGTTGCTGTGAGCTGTGATGCTACTGCACTCTACCTAGGGTGACAGCTTGAGGTTCTGTCTCAAAAAAAAAAAAAAGTGGAGTGAATTAAGCTATATTTTTATGCTTGGAAATTGTCACACTAATAAAACTATATAGTAATATATATTATTTTACACAGTTAAAGATATGTATTATAAAAGGGCAACAAGGTAATACATTATCATGGAAATATGGGGATAATAATCTCAAATTTTCACCACACAACTAACCCCCAACTTTACTTAAAAAAAAAAAAAAATTACCACTGCTTCAAAATGGCAGCAAATTTTAAACATTTTTTAAGTATGTAATTTTATTCAGAACTTTTTTTTCATATATTTTGCTTTTTATTCATTAGGTCATAAAGAACAAAATACTCCATGAAGAGGAAAACGGATACTCTTCAAAAAAATTCTGGGTTAAACCATATGAAATACTAATGATCATTTTTAACTGTAAAGTGGTAAGTTGGTTCAAACTAATGAAATAAAAACTCACATGGAAGAAGGCCTGATTTTTTAGGTTTAGTACCAATAAAACTAACAGCAAAGAAAAAAATAACAGATTTAACAGCATAAAATACTCACTTTTATATAAAAAGTATCCTAGTAATAAGTAATACAGAACTAAAATAAAATGACAACACAGTAAAAAGAGCATTATTACCAACAAATGTAACCCAGAGTTAAGAGTGTCATTTCAAAAAGAGTTCCTGTAAATTGATAACAAAATCACTAATTCCTACAAGATAACAAAACAAAAGAGCATAAGACAACTGAAAACAAGCTTCTTCCTTAGACTCCTCTGGTAGAATTCTCTATGTTATTACTATTAAAATACACAAATGTGAAAATGTAAGTGATAGCCAATGCTAGTCAATGACGGAAAACTCTGATAGCTCATTAGTAGTATTATAAATTGATAACATTTATAGAATGCTATTTGAAATGTGTTAAAGGGGCCCATAATATATTACTCTTTGAGAAAGTGTTTCCAATTTAGGGACTTGGAAACAAATATTTAAAACAAGAGAGAGCTATAAACACTCACATGCTGAAGTCTGGGGCTCTGCCCTGTCACCCCCAGAACATCTGCCAGGCCCAAGACATCATCCCATGTCTCCAGCATGGCCCCAGACCCCAAGACCTCACCCCAGAGTCTCCACCACCAAAGGGCTGGAAGAACTGTCCCAAAGTCTTAATGCCCCAGAAACCTCCCACCCTCAAGCTGCCAGCACACTATGACAGCTTTGAGCAAACAGCCACAACCTAGGAACCCACGACCACTATCCCAGCTGCTGTGGTCACCTCTGTGGGGAGACACTGATAGAGCAATCCCCACAACACCAGCCTCAGTGAAGACAGCCTCATTCAGCTCCCAACTTGAACATTCTACAAGTACTGGGAGAGTTCCCAGCAAAGATCAAGAGTCCCGCAAACACATTAACCAAGTGAGGAAGGAGGCTTCAGATGAGAAGAAAGAAGCAAAAGAAACCTGGTCACACGAAAAATCAAAACAAATCAACACCCTCAAAGGAGCACAAAGAAGCAACAGCAGTAAACTCCAACTACAAGGAAATTGTTGAGGTGACAGAAACAAAATTGAGAACATGGATAGCAAACACCACGAATGTAACTGAAGAGAAAGTTGATAAACAACAAAAAGAAGCCCAAAAATAACATCAGGAAATTAATGAAAAGGCATGGAAGAGCTAGACAAAATTAGGAAGGATACAACTAAAGACATGAGAGAGTCAATCAGAGATTTAAAAACACAGCAAAGATTAAAGCAAGAAGAATCTCAGAGCTTGAAGACAAGGATTGCAGGCTAACCCAATGAAAAGACACAGAGAAGAACTCAGGCACAGTGATTACTTAGAGAGACACAAAACTATGCAAAGTGAACAAACATAAACTATAGTTATCCCTGAGGGAGAAGAGAGTGCTAAAATCATAAAACATGTTCTTGAAGGCATTATTGAAGAAAATTTCCCTAGCATCACCAGAATTGCAGAGACAGGATGGTCACTGAACTGAAGGAAGATTCACAGCAAACAGGATATCTTGAAGACACACACTAATTAACCTGGCCAAAGGGAAACAGTGGACTTCTCAGTGAAAACCTTGTAAGCCATTAGGAAGAGGGTCCCATCTTCAACCTTCTTGAAAAGAGCAATTACCAGCCTAGAATTTTATATCCTGCAAAACTAAGTTTCCAGACAAGCAAATGCTGAGGGAATTCAGCAATTCGAGACCTACCCTGGAAGAAGCACTGAGATCTGCACCACACATGGATGGGCACGACAGAAACACCCCAGTGGTAAAATCCACAAATGCTAAAGGTCAGAGCTTAGTCACCACAATGGCTCCAGAGGTGAAACAGAACAATAAAGCTCGACTCAACAGGAAGAACAGAAATCCACACCACTTATTAATCCTTTCAATAAATATAAATGGCTGGAACTCTTCACTCAAGAGACAGAGGCTAGGTGATGGATTAAAAAACCAAAATCAAGGATCTGTTTTCTCTGTATTCATCCATATTCAAGGTGAAGGGATGGAAAACAACATTCCATGCAAATGGAAACCAAAAAAAACCTGGGTTAGCAGTTATCATATCAGATAACAAAGACTTCAAAACAACAAAAGAAAAGAAAAACAAAAATGGTCGTTGTATAGTGGTAAAGGGAATTGAACAAGAAGACATAACAATCCTAAATTTATGCACCTAACACAAGTATATACAGATTCAAATACAAATTCCATCAGATTGAAACAAAATGATACACAAAGGCACTGTATTATCTAGGGACTTCACCACCCCTCTGAAAGAACTGGAAATATCTTCCAAGCAGAAAATAAACAAAGAAACAATGCACTTAAACAGAACTCTAGAGAAAATGGGCCTAACAGACATTTATAAAAGATTCTACCCCCAAACCAGTGTATATACATTCTTCCCATCAAATCATGAAACATTTTCTAATATTGATCACATCCTAGGCTACAAAACAACAATTTTAAAATCTAAAAAAAAAAAAAATTTTTTTAAAATGAAAAATTATATAATGTGTCCTTTCAGATCACAGTGGAATAAAATTAGAATGCAACTCCCATAGAAATATTGATTGATACAAAAAGTCATGGAAACTAAATAATCTACTATTGAATTACAGGTGGGTAAAAGAGGAAAATAAGATAAAAATCAAAAGATTATTTGAATTAAATGATAAAGGAGACCCAAGTTATCAAACATGTGGGACACAGCCAACACAGTCCTGAGAGGAAAACTCACAGCCATAAATGCCTACAGCCAAATGAAAGATAGATCACAAGTCAACAATCTAATGAACCATCTCAAAGAACTGGAAAAAAGAAGAACAAGCCAATTTCAAATCTAGCAGAAGGAAAGAAATAACCAAGATCAGAGAGGAACTAAATGAAATTGAGAAACAAAGAATTATAAAGATTAATGACATGGCTGTATATCCATAGCTCATCAGCTAGGGTGCCAGCCACATGCATGGGACTGGTGGGTTCAAACCCAGTCTGGGTCTGCTAAACAAATAAACAAACAAGCAAACAAAACTCGCCGGTGTCGTGGTGGAAGCCTATTGTCCCAGCTACTTGGGAGGCTGAGGCAAGAGAATTGCTTGAGCCCAAGAGTTTGAGGTTTCTGTGAGCTATGATGTCACAGTATTCTATAGAGAGAGACAAAGTGAGACTCTGTCTCAAATTAAGAAAAAAAAAAAGATTAATTATATGAAAAGTTGGTTTTTTAAGAAAAATAAACAAAATCAATAGCTCACTAGATTAACCAGAAACAGAAGAGAAAAAACTCTAACAAGCTCATTCACCAGGAATGAATAAAATCACCACTGATACTTGGAAATAGAAAATATCAACTCTGAATACAATAAAAATATCTATGCACATAAACTTGAAAATGTGGAGAAAACAGACAAATTCTAGAACCACACAGCCTCCCTAGGTTCAATGAGAAAACGCAAGATACAATATTAGATCACACCATTGGTTCGATTTGTGTAAAATTCATACTATAATATCGATGCACAGAACAAAGGTGTTGATAAACTATCCAGAAATGCTAACAGTGGTGTGTTCTTACTTCCAGTAGGAGGCAGGAGATTAGGAGATCAACTCTCTACAGAAGACAAGTGTCAGTATGGACAAAATAACTTAAAACAACCTCTTCAGAGCACTGGGAAATAGGATAGATGACAAGCTAAGAAGAATGTACTGAAGCAAACTGCTTCTTTAAGAACAGCAAGCTTTGATCTTAGGGACATTTCTTCCCCCAGGGCTTTAATGTCAAAAACTTACTGCTTTACCACCAGTTTTGGTAGCCTGGGTTCAGGGTATTGGCAGAACAAGACATTTTACATGGAGATTTTGGAGGGAGAGAGCCACAGAAGACTGAGCTTATAAACTCTCCACACACTCATGACTGGCCTAAATTACACGTGTGTGCAGAAGATCTCAGAGAAGCAGGTGAAGATTCAAAGTGTGGAAGACTTGTGAATTTGCTCCACCTTTGAAAGTATACCTCATCCAGACACATCCTGGCCACCGTGTGGAAGCCTTACTGCTCTGAAATATTTGTTCATGACCTCTGCCCAAACCATCTACTAACCACTACACTATACGAAGAGAGGGTTCCTTAGCAGATGATATCAACAAGCACACAAAAGTTCAGCTGACATCACAGCCAAATACTGCAGAGGCAACACAATTTTAATCTAGAAAAGATAACCACTCAGTAAAGCTAAAACCCTACAAACCTCAGAAGAACAAAAAAGAATAAAAAAAAAAAAAGAATCAAGAGTAACAGAAACATATTCAAAGGTTTGAATTTCTAACTAAAATTTTGAAGACATTAGACAAAAGGAAGTATAGAAATGTGAGCCTATCCTCAAGGACAAAAAAGCAACTAAAAGAAACTAACTCTAAATTTACTCAGATGTCTGATTTAGCAAAGACTTCAAAGAAGCTATTATAAATGTGTTCAAAGAATTAGTCAAAGCAAAACTCACTAGATGAGCTAATTAACACATCAGATGGCAGAAGAAATAATTAGTGACTAGAAAGACAGATTAATAAAAATTATCTAAACCAAAAAAAAAAACCAAATAGAAAACAATACTGAAAACAATGAATAAAACCTTAGCAATTCTGGAGGAGAACAGCAAACATCCTAACATATATAACTGAAGTTCTGGATGAAGAAAAGAAAGTGAGTGAGAGAAAGGGATAGAAAAACTAACTGAAGAAGTAATGCTCCCCAAATTCCAAATTTGGTGAAAATGTTATGAAATAACTGAAGCTC
This sequence comes from Galagoides demidoff, assembly GCA_963574575.1. Lineage (NCBI taxonomy): Eukaryota > Metazoa > Chordata > Mammalia > Primates > Galagidae > Galagoides > Galagoides demidoff. Next base: position 5,873 of record CAUYQV010028153.1, on the reverse strand, counting down.
AACGAACCTCAGGTGGGACAAATGCAAAAGCCACCACGCTGATGTGCACCACAGGCAAACTTTAATAACCAAGGGAAAGAGAACTTCTTAAGAGTAGCAAGGGAAAAACTCGATGACACACAAAAGTAAAAACCATGACTGACAGTTGAAGTTTCATCAGAAATAATACAGATCAGAAGGAACAAGAATGGAACATTTAAGGTGCTGGGGGAAAAAAATACTTTTCAATTGTTAGATAGAGAATTGATAAGAAATTCTGACTATTAATTTATAGAATTTGGAGAATTTATAACAATTCTCTATCCAACAAAAATAAAGACAAAATAAAAGCATTCACAGATAAACAAAAAGTGAGATAATGCACTGCTAGAAAACCAGAGCTAATGGGAAATACTGAAGGAAGCTCTTCAGGCTAAAAGGAAATGAGATCACACCAGGAGGAATGAAGAGCCCTGTGAATAGTAAATATAAGTGAATAAGTATAAAGAATTGTGTGTGTGAATTTATTTTCATTTTCTCTTAATTTCCTTCAAGTAGACATACTTGCTAAAAGCAAAAGTTCTTACACTGCATTGAGCTGATAATGTACGTACCATGGAAGTAACATTTATGACAGCAATGTACACAGGGAGGATAGAGGCAAACTGGCACGAAGGTCCTATATTTTATTAGAAGTAAGCAATATTAACTTCAAGAAGATTAGATTGTAATAAATTAAAGATATATACCGTGTTTCCTAAAGCAAGTCCTTAAAAAATAAATTCACTACAACATCCTTGAAAATCTCTATAGTCAGAATATCACTCATATACAATAATATAAATAGCACTGTATTTAGGCTCGGCGCCTGTGGCTCAATCGGCTAAGGCACCAGCCACGTACACCTATGGTGGCAGGTTCGAATCCCCAGCCCGGGCCCACCAAACAACAATGATGGCTGCAACCAAAAAATGGCCAGGCATTGTGGCGGGCGCCTGTGGTCCCAGCTGCTTGGGAGGTGGAGGCAGAAGACTTGCTTGAGCCCAGGAGTTGGAGGTTGCTATGAGCTGTGATGCCATGGCACTCTACCCAGGGGGATAGCTTGAGGCTCCATCTCAAAAAAAAAAAAAAAAAAGCACTGTATTTAAAAAGACAGTACAATAAAGTAGAATAGTAATAGTCCTGAATCAAAATGGTAGTGTTAAAAGTGACTTTTTCCTTTTATTGTTGTTTCTGTGTTGCATATAAAGTGGCTACGATATTTTTTAATAAAATGTTACAATAAAATTAAGACCATGCAAAATATACTCACTTTTTAAAAAATATACTTCAAATCCATACTCTAATTAGATAAGAAGAGCGAAAGAGAAGAGTGAAAAGAGGAACTTCTGGCAATAGAGAAAAAGAAGAAAGAGAGAGAACAGAGACTTTTGTAGAGAAACAAGAGAATGTTCCCTAGAGACACAGAAGCAAAGAGATGTTGCGGGTGGGGCACAGAGACAGGGAGGAGTGGCCGTGATGAAGAGGACAGTGCAAAGGCCTGGGAGACAAGAAAGACGTTTTCAATATGGGCATCAGGGAGCGTAAAAGAGTATTATTTTCCTAGATAGAGAATCTAGTTTTTGTCAGTTTCTCAAAGGTATCTGTGTCCCCAAATAATTAAGAACCAGTGTTTTAAAATGGTTTGTCAAATCCCATTCATTTGAACTGTGGATTCCAAAGCACCCTCAGCTCATTGTTGCCTTTTGAAATGATAATTCACTAAGTGAAGTTGGTTTATAACTCTTTAATTGCCCTTGGTTCTTATTGGAGGCTTGTATCTGGGTGACAGGAAGGGATGGAGTAAACAGAACATGAGGACTGTAGGAGATGGAAGGCCCCTCCTCCTGAAGCTTCGGCATTAACGTCATTGTTGCTTTTACTTTAGGACTTAGAAATTTATGATTTTTTAAAAGATTTCTCACGTAGTTGTGATGAACAGCCAGGTTGGGAATTACTGCTCCAAATAACAGTGAAGCCCCGAGAGCAAGATAGTTTACATATAATCGCTCTGTATCCCTAACACCCAAAGCAGTACTTAGAACACAGAAGATTCCCAATAAACAATTTGTTGAATTAAACAATTTTTATTAACAATGTTGAATTATTCATAGAATATTGGTAAAAAATAAAATCAGGCAATGTCATATTATACACATTATATATAACAAAAATTTAGATAAAAAATGCCTACATGAGGCGGCACCTGTGACTCAAAGGAGTAGGGCGCTGGCCCCATATACAGGAGGTGGTGGGTTTAAACCCGGTTCTTGTCAAAAACTGAAAAAAAAAAAAGCCTACATGTTGTAGATAATAAGTTACTGGTTATAACAGAAAATTTGTGTTTGGATTATTAATGCTGAAAGTGTTCCAAAATCTCTCTCCCTGATATCCTTTCTGTCTTTACTGGTCAGAGTAAAAATAAGTTTCATTCACATTATTTCCTAAGGTAAGTCTTACTCCTTGAGTAAGCAATCCTTCTTGGGCTCCTGAGGGATGGTATCAAGAAACATTTATATAAAATTCAGCAAGTCACTGTGTTGGTTCCCTTTCCAAATAAGAGGAAAGGAATCACTATTCAACAACAACGCCATTTTAGGTCAATTCCAAAGCCAAAGCAAATCTTTCCATATAGTTGCTTAATAAGTGTTAAAAATTTTTGCTGTAAGAATAGTCTTTTTAAACTATAAATTTATAATCTATGAAGATCATAGATTAAAAGTATACCAAGTACCTTTAATACGATATTCAAATAAGGTTGTCTGAACAGTTAATTCAAGAATAAAAAAACTTTTCATTTAGAAACTAGGAACTCATTACCCTATTTCATCCTGAACATGCAAAGGGTCCCAATCCTGGGAGAAGGTAAGTTTAAAGCAGAATATATGAGGGCTGTCCAGAAAGTATCCAGCCAGGCAACAGTAAAAATAGAGAGAGAGAGATATGGCTAGATGCTTTCTGGACAGCCCTCGTATAAGCATTCTTGTAATGTACCATATTAAAAAGACATTTTATTATAAGAGTCAATTCAAAATTTGGACTAGTTAACAATGATAATTATGACATAAAAAGAAACCTAACTGCAGAGTAAAAGCATCTTCTTCGAAGTGAAGCATCTGGTATCAGTCTTTTGCATGTGGTTATCCACTTCTCCCAGCACCATTAGGTTGACTAGGGCTTCGTTTCACCAGCATATGCTTTTGTTTGGTTTATCAAAGATCGGATGGCTATACCAGGCTGGTTTCATCCCTAGGTTTGCTTTTCTGTTCCATAGATCTATGTCTCTATTTTTATACCAATACTCTGCTTTTTTGAACACTGTGGACTTGTAGTATAACCTAAAGTCCGGTTAAGTGATGCTGCTGGATTTGTTTTTCTTGCTCTGAACTTGGCCTTGGCTCTATAGGGTAATCCCTGGTTTCATACAAAATAAAGTGCTATTTTTTCAAGCTCTTCAAAGTATGGTAATGGTATTTTAATGGGACTTAATTAAACTAAAAAGCTTCTATACAGTTAAGAATAGAACAATCAAAGTAAACAGACAACCTTCAGAATGGGAATATATCTGCATTTTATTAATCAGACAAAGGGTTGATAACCAGAATATACAGAGAACTCAAGATAATCAACAAAAAGTAAACAATCCCATTTTTAAGTGGGCAAGAACCTTCTTTGAAAAAGACAGATGAATGGTCAAAAAACATATGAAAAAGTGTTCATCATCCCTAATCATCTGAGAAATGCAAATCAAAACAACCTTGAGATATCACCTTACCCCAGTGAGAATAGCCCACATCACAAAGTCCCAAAGCTGCAGATGCTGATGGAGGTGTGGAGAAAGGGAACACTTTTACACTGTTGACAGGATTGCACACTAGTACGCCTCTTTAGAAAGAAATATGGAGAATCCTCTGAGAACTAAAGGTAGACTTTCCATTTGATCCCAAAGTCCCATTACTAGGTATCGACTAAGAAGGAAAAAAAAATCATTTTATCATTAAGAACATTTGCACTAGAATGTTTGTCACAGCTCAATTCATAATCATCAAGACGTAGAATCAACCTAAGTGGTCGTCAATACACAAGTAATAAACTGTGGTATCTGTACACCATGGAATACTAATCAGCCATGAAAAAGATGGAGACTTTAAACCTTTTTTATTAACCTGGAAAAAGCTTACTATTAGTAAAGTATCACAAGAATGGAAAAGTAAGTATCCAAAGTACTCAATTCTAATATGAAACAAGTAGGCAACAAATACACACCCACAAAAGAAAAACAGACACAATTAAATTCAAGGGGAGCAGGGAATAAAAGGAGAGAGGGAGATTGCTGAGCTCTCAACTAACAGGCACAAAGGAGGGGTATAGGCACACTTCTTGGTTAAGGGCCACAATTACAACTTGGAGTGTACCTAATAAATGCAAAAAATGTAACCTAATCATTCATGCCCTCAATCTGAAATAAATAAAAAATGATTTAAAAACATATAGTAAAATACTATCCTGATTAAAACTGTAACATGAAATTGAGTGTTTTGGCTCATTTACCATTCTACTCACCAACACATACTGTAAATGTAGCTGGACAACCCCTATCAGGCTTGAACTGTGTTAGATTCAGACTCGTCAGTCCTTGCCTGGTCAAAGTTGGAGCAGTAATGGAACTAGAAGTGGCCTAGAAAAGAAGTCGTTCTGATACAGGGTGGGTGGCAGCCTGAGCCCACTGGAGGACCTGCTGCACATTCTGTGTCTCCACCCCGGGGGTGTTTATGCAGCAGGATATGGGGAGGCAGAGCTGGAGAACCAAGTGGCGCAAAGAGGGGCAAGTACGGCAGAAGCCCATGGGTTCCTAGTTGGTTGAGGAAACCATGGCACAGCCGGCACAGCTGCCCCAGCCATGTGAGTGATCTGAGACCTAGGTGGAAAAGGATGAGCTGAAAGCTGCAGTGGAAGTGAATCCATCTCAAAGGAGAACCATTTCAATACCGCGTTGTTATATGTGATGAAAATGGATTCTTTTTGACAATTGCAAGCTTTCAGCACAATGGCTGGATAATAATAAAGTGCCAAAACACAATCTAAAACCAAGTATTTATCAGAAAAAGTTAATGGTGTCTGTTTGGTGGTCCAGTGCTGGTATCACCCACTACAGCTTCATGAAACCTGGTCAATCAATTACAAGGAATGTCTACTGCAACTACCTGGATGAGAGGATGAGGATGCTTGCAATTAAGCAGCTGAGACTGGTCAAGAGAGATAGGCCAATCCTCAACCACATGTCACCTAAAGAATGCTGCTCAAACTATGGAAGCTGGACCTGGGAAACCGTCATGACCATATTCCCCAGACCTTGCACCAACTTGCTACTACTTCTGCCACACTTTAGACCGTTTCTTGCAAGGAAAAGTATTCAGTTCTCAACAAGCTGTGGGAAATGCCTTTTGCGATTTCATCACCACTCACTCTCCAGGCTTCTTTGCAGCTGGCATGTAGAAGCTACTGTTAAGATGGCAAAACTATGTGGATAGTTTAGGCACATACTTTGGTTAACTGTACTGCTTCTTATTTTTTGAGATACAATAAACTAACTTTTGATTTGTAATTGGACATTTCATATTTAATGACCTAATATTTTGGTATACCCATAACATTCAAATGTCACTTATGTCCCTGTGTGTTGCCAGGACTGTATCGAACAGTCACATATCAGTAAATTTTTTTTTTTTTGAGACAGAGCCTCAAGCTATCCCCCTGGGTAGAGTGCCATGGCATCACAGCTCACAGCAACCTCCAACTCCTGGGCTCAAGCGAGTCTCCTGCCTCCGCCTCCCAAGTAGCTGGGACCACAGGCG
>CAUYQV010028149.1:0-46066 GCA_963574575.1 Galagoides demidoff | reverse complement strand
CCTGCCCCTCTTGCTTTCTGTACCCCATAAAAACTTTCTCCACCCTGGGTTCGAGGCTCTACCTTGGTGTGTGCACCAGGAGAGACCAAACCCGGGTTAGAATAAACCTCACCTCATGCCTTTTACATCAGAGTTTGTCTCGGATTTGTCTGGTGGGGATGTTTGAGAGTATTTTTCGGGCACAACAACTCAGTTGCCCGAGGAGGCATAATCAATAGTTACAGTTGAGTTACTAGGAATGGAATGGCAGAGCTGCAGGGTGCGGCCCTGTAAGCTAGAGGTTAAGGAATGCAGTAAACAGCTAGGAATGGGGTTTCGGCAACAAAATGGAGTTAGTCTGGCTCCCTCAACAAAATGGAGTTAGTCTGGCTCTCTCAACAAAATGGAGTTAGTCTGGCTCTCTCACAATGATGGCTGCAACCAAAAAATGGTGGGGTATTGTGGTGGGCGCCTGTGGTCCCAGCTACTTGGGAGGCGGAGGCAGGAGACTTGCTTGAACCCAGGAGTTGGAGGTTGCTATGAGCTGAGATGCCATGGCACTCTACCCAGGGAGATAGCTTGAGGCTCTGTCTCAAAAAAAAAAAAAAATTGGATTGGAAAGTGAATCGTGTGGTGAATTATATACATGTATATTACATATATATCATATTATTTCAAAAGAGCTGTTAAGATCATTAAAAGGTTGCAATATTTCTTATCCATAATCTTAGGTATTTCGAACAAATAACATTTATACAAATTTTAAGTCATAAAGAAGAGGTAGGGGCTCGGCGCCTGTGGTTCAATCGGCTAAGGCGCCAGCCATGTACACCTAAGGTGGCGGGTTTGAATCCCCAGCCCGGGCCGCCAAACAACAATGATGGCTGCAACCAAAAAATGGCCGGGCGTTGTGGCGGGCGCCTGTGGTCCCAGCTACTTGAGAGGCAGAGGCAGGAGACTGGCTTGAGCCCAGGAGTTGGAGGTTGCTATGAGCTGTGATGCCATGGCACTCTACCCAGGGGGATAGCTTGAGGCTCCGTCTCAAAAAAAAAAAAGAAAGCATTATGCTATTGACAAAAATATTTGGAAGCTTTTCTTAAATAAGTCTGAAAACAACGACTGAAGGCTCTGGGACAAGGTGTCACTTGCAGATCATTCTTGCCTTCCCCAAGTTCCAGCCTTCATTTGGGTGTAGAGTTACAATCCGCCTCCTCTTATAAGTTTGTGTGGCTTAATGAGATCTCAGTGTATCACTGGAAAAGAAGAGCTGCATATGATCCTCATCTGACAGCATTCCTTAAGAAAACATGAAATGCTTGTCAATCAGAGCTGCTCACACCCTTTACAAAAAGAGAAGCTTAAATAGAAAACAGCAGCAACAACAGGTGGCATGGATTCCAGAATGGGCTAGCACCCAAGAGAAGAAGCAACACTGATTCATGAGCATAGCTACAAGGCTTGGTACAGAGCCAGCTCCAAATCCCTCTGCTTTTAGAATAGCTTTTAATTTTTTATCATCTTATGAAAAGGTAGTGAATTAGATGCTGGTGACTGGTGGCACTTTTGGCTTGCCTTTGGCACAGGGATGTTTATCCAGGTGTGTCAGCACTGCCCATTGCCACATGCTTCAAATCTAATCCGGAGAAATAACCTTTGGGATCCTTCATTCTGAGTAAGTCCAACATGAGAGAAGACATGATAAGACTTTACGCCTCTTGAAAACAATTGTTGAACTAGGAGTCACAGCAACTTGTTTTCATTGAGATCATGATAGAGATTTTCCAAAGGAGTAATTTTTTTTCTCTTAACCTGAGGGTAATGTGTTTTGCAAATGGCAGGCAACTAATTAATCACAAGATAATTTGAATATACCAAGAATAAAAATTACTTTTCAGATCCATGGGGTGATTTCCACAATGAGGCAAATATATACAGATATGCTTGTTTGTGTCCTTGAACAAGACACTGGGTGCTGGGTAACATGTCCCTGGATGTACTCACAAATTACTTTGAAATTATTTGTAAGTTGCTAGACAATGACTCTGAAATTCACAGATGATAAAGAAACAAAATAACTAAAATTAAAAGTTCCAAATAAAAATGGTACATCCAAAATAATAGAAGAAAAAAGAAACCCAAATTTAAGCTGAAAAAATGGGAAGGATGAAATTGTTGTCGGACCGTAACCAAGTTTTGTAACCTCACTGCTTCACTTTCTTTTTACTTCATATGCAAAATGGGGATAAAAACAGTATTTACTTCATAGTTTTGTTTTGAAGACTATTTTCACTTATAATACATATAGAACACTGTTTCCTGCCTTGCTAAAGTTTCAATAAACACTATAATGATAATTATTAATTAAATGAAATTATGCACCAGGCTCTGTGCTTGTTGCAATGTAACATATTATATTATATCACATAACCCTCACATAATTTATTAACATCTTTTTTGTAGATGAGGAATACCTTAATTAGAACACAGGTGGCAAAGAGCATAGCGACGATTAATACCCACATGTTTCTTAAGCTCATGTCCTCTAAATCAAGCTATATCTATTATTACCAAACAGTTCTCTATACTCTATAGCTTCTGTAAAGAAAAAGAAAGCTGTTCCTGAAAACATAAGCCATAATATTTCGTTTGGTAAATTTTTCATAACATCATTGGTATGCTAAATATACCAATCACTTCTTAAATGTTAAATAAGCCATGGTAAATTCCTGAAATCTCCAGAAGATTGATCTACAGCCTGTTAGACATCACCAGTGCAGTGACATTGGGCAGACTTATATGGTATTTGTTATTCTTATCTGCTAGTAATAATAATTAACTCTAACTATCCTAGTAAATCAAAAGGATTGATTGGAAGATAACATTAGTTCCATTATGTTAGCTAGGAAAAAAGACTTCTGGAACTGGCAGGAACCAAATAATCTTTGGAGGGATAAGAAGAAAAAAAAAAACACACAGCAATTGTTTAGCCAGAACAATCTTGTCAGGACAGACCTAATAATATTTTTAGGCCTTCATATCCTCTAAACAGTACCATTGTAACTGCTGAACATGGTAGAAGTTACTCTAAATTAATACTTAATCATCATTTTATCCTTGTGTTAATGACTTTAGATTTAAAGTCTGAGATGACAGCATCTAGTTATCTGAACCTACATTATATACGCATAACCTGGCTACCAGAAGGCAAGTAAAGGAAATTTAAGCCTTTGATTCTAAGTGAAAGATGAGATACTGTGTCCAATTAGTACATTATACAGTGAAGGGTGGTATGATGTGTAGCTAAAAATGCAACAAGTTTCCACTATGTCCGTTCATGTGGCCCTGAATCCTTTATCGCAAAAGCATTCATGTGAAAAGATTGTTTACCTCATAAATTTCCTGGCATAATTAAACAATTTAAAGTACACCATTCTGCATATATTTCTTTATTTAGTTGTTTTCTAGAATTGCTTATTAATCAAGCTTAAACCAATGAGTTTTTATACCCAAATACACTCTTGGAAAACAAGCTAAAAAAATAACACTTCTATGTGCACTCAAAGTCTCCTTTTCATGTGCCCAGTTGTTCTTTTTATATTAAATACACACCAGTCACAGTCTACTAGCCTTCATTACCCTCTACTTCAAAAAGTTGGCATTATTTATATGTTGATAAGAGCTTTTAAAGTTCATTAGTAACAACACTCAACCACACAACCACCTTTTTTATCTTTACCATAGTTCATCTTAAGTGGAGCGAATGATTTTATTTTTCTTACAATATGTATCTGTGTCTTGCTATGTTAAATGTTGAGGGATATCAAAATACTATTTTATTCATAGGAAAATATTAGGATATTCATAGACATATATGAGACCTCAGAATACAGGCAGGTAATGGAGCACACAGAATATTAATTCAGTATTTAGGAAAGATTTAGGTATCTACTATGAAGTTTCTAGAAATGTACCCTTACGCATTAGATTTAAAAAGTAAAAAAGAAAAATTTAATTTTGTATGACATAATCTGTTAATTGTATACTTGGAGTAAACAATACATGTGAGATCAGTTTATCATCATTTACAAGATGAATATCGCTTTAGATAGAAATGTTGAGGACTGCAAAGTGACTGGTTAACTTTTGGTAATTCATGTATTAAAATAATACCATGCAATTTATAAGGAACTGTACTAAACCCTGTGAGTATGCTTGCTAAATAGTTTGGAATTTTACTACCCACTCGCCACCTATCAATCCATGATGAATTTGATTAGCACAGATGAACAGCCAAACTGGCAAAAGGAATGCTGAGGAATACTGAGGAGAAAGGAGACCCACGGGCTTGGAACTGGTCATTGTACCACCCTTTGCTCTTATTGTGCCCAGTGCTACTGAAAAGCAAACCATCAAAGATATTCCAACTTGGTGTTTGCATTCGGAATCATTTAAATGGACAAAGATAAACAAGGATATAAAGTCACATTTTCTGTTTCTCTGTTATTTGTCTATATCCCTCTTTTAAAAATGAAATATATTAATAAAATAGAGGTATGTGAAACATATCATAGCACGATTTCTCAGAAAATGCACCATACTATACTTTCCTAAGTGTAATAGAAATTAATCATTGCATGCACTAATGGGTATTCAATTAAAGTCATAGAAAGTAGCCTTAGAAACCTGGGGCCCTACAATATGCCTAAGGAAAAACCAGATATATAGAAAAAAATTATTTTTCCATTCTAGACCCACAAGCATCTCTTTTGTAAAGAAACCTAAAGGAGAAAAGAGAAGGAAATGACGTTAAATATAAGGCAGCTTTTTCAGTTTGATAAGAACAAATAGCATCTTGGGAAAGAGAAAGATCATTTTTATTTCTTTTTTTGCTTTTTTTTTTTTTGCAGTTTTTGGCTGGGGCTGGGTTTGAACCTGCCACCTCCAGCATATGGGGCCAGCGCCCTACTCCTTTGAGCCATAGGCACTGCCCCACTTTTTATTTCTTAAAATGCCTAATTATATATATTGCTCAATAGTGTCATGTAGATTATATGACATTTAATTTAGTTTTATTTATTCTTGGTCTTCATAATATGAAAACTGACTTTTGGAAACATGAGGAAGTATATTTATTGATTTCTCATAACTAGTATATCTAAAAACAAAGGATACTATTGCAGCATACATATAAAAGCAAATGAAGCCAGAAAATAATCAGAACAAGCAGCAAGTCAAAGGCATATACAAGTACTATCTAGAATGTATCCATTCATATATGTATTTATTTTTTCAAATGGGATTAGTAGACATATACAGAACAAATCATCTCTATGTATTTATTTTTATAGTGCATGGCTAGACACTTCCCAGACAGATTTTAGGTGAAGTATTTGTGTAAAACTCATGATTGTAGGAGATTGGACACATGAATAGAAAAAAAAAGGATTTTTAAATAATAGAGCTTTTAGGTACAGCTCAACCAAAATATTAAGGTTTTTTTGCCTAAAATTATGGAGCTTCATAGATCTGATTCCCATCACAGATGCTTAGGCATTTTTTAAAAGGGCATTGGCAGAACAAATTCACATTGGAAGGAAGCTGCGCACCTGGCTTTCCTTCTTATGTGGATTTGTGCAGTGTCCAACAGAAACCAAAAAGATAGCCTAGATTTTAAAAATGTTGTTGATATGTGTTTGGGGTGCATTGCAATGACTGAAATGTGAGCAGTTCTGGACTGAAAGACAGAAATATTTTTGTAGTAATCAGACTATTATCAGCCATGATATGAAGACCTGGCCAGTTTGATGGGAAGTGTAAAGAGTCATGCTGACATACAGATGTGAATCTCTGTGTGATGTAAAACCAAGCCTACATAAAGAAATATTTTCTCAGAACCTGCCATTTATTCATGCAGCATATATTGTATGAGCATGTTTGATTGATCAGGCAGTGTGGGAATGAAAAAGTAAATAAGCAGCATTCCTGACTTCCCATAACTCAAGGTGAGAGAGGTAGACATGCAATTCCAGAATTAGAACACAATTTTATAAATCATTCCTTCCTTGATGCTCTCTCAGTTAATTAATCCTCTGGTGATAATGGATTGGTATGGAACACATATGAGTGGTCTATCTTTTTTTTTTTTTTTTTTTGAGACTGAGTCTTACTTTGTCAACCTCGGTAGAGTGCCATGATGTCATAGTTCACAACAACCTCAAACCCTTGGACTCAAGTGATTCTCTTGCCTCAGCCTCCCAAGTAGCTGGGACTATAGGCATCTGCCCCAACACTCTGCTACTTTTAGAGACGGTAGTCTCACTTTTGCTGAGGTTGGTCTTGAACTCGTGAGCTCAGGCAATCCACCTGCCTTGTCTTCCCATAGTGCTAGGATTACAGGTGTGAGCCACTGCACCTGGCCATGAGTGAGTTATTTTACTATTTAATAAAGGAAAAGAAAACACATAATTCCAGGACAAATCTGCTTTAACTGGCATAGATTATAATTTGGAAACTACATGACACTTTTTCTTCTTCAAAGGAAAAATATCTCTTCTATCATGGTCATCTTTTAACCTTTTGACAGGATAATTTGTCAGTTGGCATGCTAAAATAAAACTCAGTGAACCCACATTTTTGAACCCAAATTTAGAAAACATGATTATATAAATAGAAAAGCCAAAATAAATCAGGGAGAATGTAAAAGAAATAGATGACAAAAACCAATACAAAATATAAAATACATTTCCTATCATTAGCAACACCTTGTCAGTTACAGACAGAAGAGAGGCTGTCTATAGAAGAGCTGAATCAGGCATCAGGAAGGGGATTGAAACCATCAAGCTCATATTAAATAATGTGTGTGGCATCCCCAGGGTTTTGGCATCTGGAGTCAGCCAGAATGAGTTTTTAAATCACTTTTATTGGAACTCCTTAGCTGCAGGTAATGGCTTAAGGGCTGTAGAATATGCAGATTTGAAAGAAAAGCAATCTTACTATTTCATAGCTTTGTCTCCCCTGAGTCTGTGGCAGAAATCCTTGAGAATATTTCTGCCACCTGCACACCCAGAACGTTTTCTTACCTTTTACATACTTCCTCCTCATCTTCCAAGTATCACTAGACCTTAGAAGTGCAAACTTCTTCTACCTGTGGTTTTCTTCTGCTACTCTCTTTCATTTCATGCAAAATTTTCAGTTATACAAAACAGCACAATATAATGTCCTTTGAAAGTTCCTCTAGCTTACTTTTCTTTGAACAAGTCATATTACCCTTAAATTTCTATTTACCTGCTATAATTAATGTTGTCACTGGCTACAAACCCCCTTAATCTTCATTTCAAAATTATTTTTTTTCTTGATAATCCATACCAGGTTCAGGCTAGTACACATACGTATATACCTGCAGGTGCATAGTATTGTAGAAACACTTGAGTTATTTTAGGTGGAAAATATGTTAAATTAAACTGTCATATGTTCCACCATTAAAATAATAATGAAATTAAGTATATAAACTAAAATATCCAAAACAGTTAATTGACACAAAATGATAACATATGCCTGTCTTCATTACTATAATGAAAACATTTAGCTGAGTTACATGTGCTACTGCTCTAATCTTCAGATATTTTGCAATTGCTGTTATATTAGAATTACCCACTTAACTAGCCTGCTTTCATGACATCTTGTGAGGAGAAATTGAGAAAATCTTGAATAAAGACACGAAAAATGACAAGACAGAGAGAATTTCTATCATAGAAACTGCTGGGTCATCCCACTAACCTTGGACATCTCCTGGGTGATGTCAACCAAAGGGAAAAGACACTTTCACCATCCTTGCTGTTGTCCCAGAATTAGAAGCCAACCTCCAATGACATCTTACTTGCAATTTTCTTGACAAATGTAATCCAGCTGAAATTTTCATTCAATCATGCCTAGGGAAAGATTCTTTTTAAATCTGAAGGAAAATCTAAAAATCAAGGCTAAATAAAACATTTCTTTTTCAGTAAGTACATCCAGTAAATAGATAATCTCTCCTCGATGTAGGATAGATAATACTATGCCTCTCTTCCTAATTGTTTTATAACTAGTTTTACAAGACTTTGGGTCTTGTAAAGAGAATTAAATTTAGTCTAGTGCTATTTTCCATTTAGTAAGAAATTCATGAAGTATTTAAAATGAAAATAGGATTTGATAATTATACAAAATGTACATATATCAAAACATCAAACTGTGCCACCTAAATATGTACAATTACAATATATTGATAAAAACTGTTTTAAAAGATAAAATGAAAATAGGGTGCATAGTCTATTATTTTTGCTTATTATATACCCACCCAAAACTAGAAGTCTAAAAGGGAAACATAATGAGGAAGTTTCTTTTAACATCATTGTTAGCATATATAGCCATAGCATCATAGCATTTGCATTATAGAGCTTATGTAGGACATTCATATCATGATATATATATATTTCTCAAAACTTTTATGAATTGACAGGACAGAGATTATTCTTATTATTTTTTAGAGATGAAGTTTGGGAAAACTATACACATAAAATTCAGCTACTTTTTCCTACCATCCTGCTTCCCATAAATAAGTAGAGAAAATACAGCAATCAATTTCAAAAGTATTTTAAAGAAAAAGGTTAAAAAGGTTGAGTCAGAGCTTTATGTCAATGTGCAACATGATAGCTCATGATAATATATTAGCCTTACTTATCTAGTCACAACATAGGTGAATAATACAATTTTGGTAAGGAGAGGTTCCAATTCTCTATAAAAAATTTGGAGGCCCAATCTTACTGAGGTCTTTTGCCCATAGTATCTCTGGATAGGCAGTATGTTTCTTCCATTTCTCTGTAAGCTTAGTATTACTCTGGGGGTATCAAACTGATACAGTGGAAAGAAGAGACACTCCAAGAAAAGTGATGATTGGAAACTAAAACATTTGCTTAGAGATATTATACAAACAATGATAGTTACCAAAGGCTGGGAAGGGTTGATGGGTATAAACATATACTTAGAAAAAAAAAGTTCCAATGTTCAATATCACAATTGGGTGAGTATAGTTACCAGTCATATATTGTATATTTTAAAACAATTAGGAAAGATGTTTTGAAATTTTCCCAGCACAAAGAAATGATAACTATTCAAGGTGATGGATATTTTAAGTATCTTGATTTGATCATTATACATACGATATATGCATGAAAATATTATATGCACCCCAACATATGTACACATATTACTTATCAATAAAAGAAATATCTGTTACACTTATTCTGAAAATTTCATTGTTCCCTGTGAAGATCATCCTCTTTATCCAAGCATATAGTTTACAGAGAGATGTACATATACATCAGTCAGAATCTGGGCATAAAACAAGTCAGCTACCATAAATTGGGTATTCTGAGGAGAGTTTATAAAAGAGAATATTTTCAAAGATGTGAACATTGTGTGATAACCCCAAAAGAAGGGATAAGGCAAAATCCTAGGTCTGGTAAGCTATGAGAAGAGCCACTTTTAGGTTTAAAAGGTCCAGGAGAGTTGACAATGACAGTAACATTGAGATTTAGTGGTTATATGTCCTCTTGGTAAGATGCAGCTAGTCCATGGTGACCCTAAAGGGAAGGAAGATAAAGAATAACTATCCCAACTTCACTGCCTTTCTTTCATCTGATAGATATTCCACTCCTTTCCATTGTGCTAATATAAAATGAAGCTAGAAGACAAGTGAGTCTACAAATGCAACCATGCAAATCAGACTCCCAAGACCCATAGCAATGTGGAGAAGAATGGAATGAGGATATAGAGACAAAATGAAGGTTCCCTGTATGTATAATGTTAGGAAATAACAACAAAAAAGGCAGCTGTCACCAATAGATAAACCATATTACCGTATTAACTGTAGAATGCAAACTCAAGCCCAGTGAAGTTAAGTGACTTGTCCTTGTGTAAGTAAGTAAGTGGCAGGAATAGGAGTAGAACCAAGAATTTTTTCCCTAAACTTCAATTTTATTTCAGCTATCCATAGACACGTTTATTGGATTTTAAATGCTTTCTAAATGTTGCTGACTGAAAGGTAAGTAACAAAACCTAAAAGACTATGTAAGTTCTCCTGGGTATCTTTTTTATAATAGAAATGATAACATATAACCAAAAGGAAGTGATTTCTATAGAATTATTAGCTTATGTCACAAAGTGTTATCAAAATATATAAATACAGAGCTGTATGTATCTGTATTCTATTTGCTACATTTTTGTTGAGTATTAAAAAAAGATACATTTTTTTCCCAGGGATGCAAATCTGGTTCAATGTATGCAAATCCATAAATTTAATTCACTGTAACAATAGAAACAAACAAAAAAAAGACCGTATGATCTTCTCAATAGATGCAAGAAAAGCATTTTACAAAATTCAGCATCCTACTTTGATAAGAACACTTAAGAAAATTGGCATAAATGGGTCATTTCTAAAACCGATAAAAGCCATCTATGGCAAACTTACGGTCAACATCATACTGAGTGGAATAAAACTGAAAGTATTTCCACACATAACTAGAACCAGACAAGAATATCCACTATCACCACTACTATTGACATACTTCTGGAAGTTCCAGCCAATGCAATCAGGCAAAAGAAGGATATTAAGGGTATTCAAATGGAGACAGCAGAGGTCAAACATTCCCACTGTGCTGATGCTCTGATCTTTAGAAAAGCCCAGGGACTCAACCATGAGACTCCTGGGAGTTATCAAGAATGACAGTAACATCTCCATATATAAAATCAATGTCCATAAGTTAGTAGTCTTCACATACACCAACAATAGTCAAGCTGAGAATCAAAACAAAGGCATAATTCCCTCACAGTAGCTTCAAAAAAAATACTTCGGGATAATTTGGTCCTACCAAAGGACCTGAAGGATTTCTACCATGAGCATTATGAAACCCTGTGAAAAGAAATAGCTGAACACATTAACAAATGGAAAAATATGCCACGCTCATGCTTAGAAATAATTGACACTTTTTTTTGAGACAGGATCTCACTATGACACCCTCAGTAGAGTGCTGTAGTATGACAGCTCACAGCAAGCATAAACTCTTAGGCTTAAATGATTCTCTTGCCTTAGCCTCCCAAGTAGCTGGGACTACAGGTGCCTGCCACAATGCCTGGCTGTTTTTGTTGCAGTTGTTTAGCTGGTCCAGGATGGGTTCAAGCCCACCACCCTCAGTGTATGTGGCTGGCAGAGGAACCACTTTGCTGTAAGCACTGAGCTAACATTGTTAAATACTACCCAAAGTGAAGTACAGATTTAATTCAATTCCCATCAAAGCACCAATATTATACTTTGAAGAACTTAAAAAATAGTATGTCATTTGATATGGGACCAGAAAACCCATAAGTAGTCAATGAAATTTTAAGGAATAAAACTAAATCTGGAGGCATCACATTGCCAGAATTCAGGTTATACTTACTACAAGGCTACAGTGATCAAAATAGCATAATATAAGTACAAAAATAGAGATACATATCTGTGTAATGGAATAGAGAACCTGGAGATGAACTCAGCCACATATTGTCATCTGATATTTAGATAAAACAAATAAAAGAATACACTGGGGGAAAGAATCCCTATTTAATAAATGATGCTGAAAGAACGGTTTAGCCTCATATAGAAGACTAAAACTGGACATGCATCTCTCATCATTTACAAAACTTGACTCTTGCTTGATAGAATATTCAAAACTAGGACATGATACAATAAAAGTCCTAGAAGAAAATGTGGGGAGAACCCTTGACAGTATAGGCCTAGGAAAAGGATTTATGAAGAAGACTTGCTTGGCAATTGCAACAAAATCAGAAATTAATAAATGGGACATGACATGGTCAAGCTAAAAATCATTTACACATTCAAGGGTACAACAACTAAAACACAACCCTCAGAATGGGGAGAAGATATTTGCATGCTATGAATCTAACAAGGGACTTATAACTAGAATCTACAGAGAACTCAAATCAATCAGCAAGAAAAGAGCAAACAATCCCATTTATAAGTGGGCAAGAGATTTGAACAGAAACTTCTCTAATAAGACAGATGAATGGCCCATAAACACATGAACAAATGCTCATTGTCCCTAATCATCAGAGAAATTCAAATCAAAAACACTCTGAAATATCGCCTAACACCAGCAAGGATAGCTTATATCCCAAATTTCAAAACTTCAAATGCTGGCTTGGATGTGGAGAGAAGGGAACACTTAACATTGCTGGTGGGATTTGAAACTAATACAGCCTGTGTGGAATAAAAGTATGGAGGAGGATCCTCAAAGAGCTAAAAATATACCTTCCATTTGATCCTTCAATCCCATTACTAGGTATCTACAGAGAAGGAGAAAAAAAAAGGGTTTGCCACAAGAACATTGATACGAGAATGTTTATGACAGCTCAATTCACAACTCTCAAGACATGGAAAGAACCCAAGTGCCCATCAAACCATGAATGGATTAATAAACTGTGGTATATGTATATCATGGAATACTATCCAGCCATAAAAAGATAGAGATTTCAAATCTTTTTTATTTACCTGGAAAGATTTGGAGAAACATCCTCCTAAGTAAAGTATTATAAGAATGGAAAAACAAGCATCCAGTCCAACATACTTAATATTAATATGAAACTGGTAGATAAAAGACTACACACCCACATGGGAAAAAAACACATTTAAATTCAAAAGAGGGGAGGGAGAGGGGGCAGGGTACATGGTAAGCTCCCACTTATTGGGTACAATGAAGGGGTATCTAGTGCACCTCCTCCATGAAGAGCTTAACTGGAACTTGAACTATACTTAACAAATGCAAAAAATGTAACCTAATTGTATGTCCCCTTATATTAAACTGTAATTTTAAAATGGTACAAATTGCTTTTGGATACCTCTGTTGACTTATCAAAGGTTATTAAATCTATAATGTCCATCAAATAATGTGCCTACTGTTGAGGTAACACAAAGTATTCAAAATTAAAACCATAGGATTTGGAATCCAAAAGACCCAGATTTGAAGTCTTATTTACCCATGTGATCTCTGACAAGTTTCCTAACTTCTACAAATTCTTTTTACATCTGTAAATTAGTGACAATTATAGTAACTCTTTCATAAAGTTGTGATGATTAAATAAGTTGCTTCAGATAGAATTTTCATTATGAAATACCCTCAATCAAATCAAATATTATTAATAGTAGTTCAACTAAATCTAATTTGTGTAGAAAGGAGAGAAAGGTATATCCTTTGGGAAATGTTTTCTGAAATCTCACTTTTATGAAGACTGGAAGATCCATATTTATATTCTTCAATACATAGCTCTCTATGTATTTACAGTTTCTTTGTAGGTCAAATCTCTCTATCTCTTTAAATCTATCTACACTAGCAATGAAAGTTAAGCCAAGATATTTCCATAATCTACTAAGGAAGCATAACAATTGTATTAAATTTTCATAGTATGTAAGATGGGCCTCTCAGGACATAGCATATTTGTCACAGAAAGTAGTTTTCTGCATCATTATTTTGCTTGTTTTCTTTATTTTTTTATTGATAAAAAAATCATCTATATTTTGCATGCAATATTTTAGATGTTTCCTGTGTAATGATGAGTTTTATTAACAATAACAAAATATTAGACAAAAATGTTTGATTCTGTGATTTTCTATAGTCATCATCACCCAAAAGTTAATTCCAGTTAGTGATCCAAAAAGGCTATTCAATATTTTACAGAGCTCATATCTAACTCTTTTTAAAGTGCAACTACTAGATTTCTTCCTACTATTTGCAAAAAGAAACAACTCTTATTTCCCCAGGAGGACTGATCATTCTCATCCAATTCTCTGGAGTATGGCTTATTAGGAATTGCAGATTCTGTCTTTCAAAGTGCTCAACCATTGCATTGCTCATTACCAGTGGTGTCAAAGGGCATGGAAAGAAAAGGAGTAAAAGGAATTGCTAACCAATCTGGACGAAGAGCTCAAGAACTACACCTAACAAACGTAACATTGCGGATTGAGGGCAGCTGTTTTTTTACAACCTTGGAAGATGATATAGATTAGGAGGTGGTACGTACTGAATAAAATTAAATTTGTGGAATTTCTATTGATTTCACACATCCATGTCTTTCTTACTAAGAGTGTTAAAAAATTCTAAAATTATTTAGTAATACTAACCTTCCTATGTCCTACATTTTAATCAAATTATCAGGGCTCTGGTACCCCTCTAATGAATGAATGAATAAACAAGAAATTGATGACTGAATAGAATTTAATAATAGTAAAAATATTTGTAAATTAAAACCAGTTATAAGTTTCTAAAATACAATATGCATGTATGTATGTAAGTAGGCATTTTATGCATATGTGTATATATATATGTATATACTTGCAAGTTTTTCTGTGTATATCTGTAAAACCCAGACTCCCATAGCTCAAACTCTTCCATTCTTTATCACCAGAGGATACCTCTACTATCAGTTTGGTTCCTGTTTTTTCTGGTTTGTACCTATGATTTTATAGACTCAAATGTATTTATACTGATATTAATAAGAGTATAGAGATGTTTACTTATAGATGTGCAAGAATATAAGTCATATTTCCAAAAGCTGTAACATATAATTTTCCATACTCACTTCGCAATAAAATACATGTGAAACAGTTCAGTTCAGCTCATATATTGGCTCCATTCTTTTATAATGACCACATAATTAATATTCCATCAAACAGCTATCTTGTTATTCTATTTAATGGACCTTTAAGTTCTTCTAACTTTGTTTATTTGTTTATTGTTTGTTCTCTCTTGCTGTTATAAATAATAATACAATATCTATTCTTGTACATAAGTATTTGTCCTTGTCTTTTTTACTATTGTTTTGTCAAAAAATAAAACCTTATAGATAAAACTGCTAGATTATTTCATTATATATTTTAAGTTTTAATAGATACTTTCTGATGGTCTTACGAGAAGTTTTCACCAGTTTAAATTTCCTCCCTGCCTATAGTGCATAAGAGTACCCTGGTACCTGTTCTTTGATGGATTAGAAAACATTCCCTTTGTTTAATCTCAGAGATTACCCTGGAAGGGATGTAATGTACATCCTTCTCTGTACATGGAATAAACTGTATTTGTGTGTGTCTGTGTTGTGTGTAGGTCTCATTATATTTTAAATGTGTTGTGAGTATTGTCTGTGTCTAACACAAATGGTGTAAGCCCCATTGTGACAAGCATTCTATGGTGTCATGCATTCTGTGGACAGCTCAGCAACCGTTTGCGTTGATGTTGAAAACTAAAGTCTGCCAGAGTCTGTGCCGACAGACAACATTAGTCATCCAATCTGTTCCACAGTGCTGAATTGTTTGTTGAAATAAGCCATTAGGAGTAATAAAGCAATGTGAAACTAAGATAATTTTTCTTGAGTTTGCTAATGCTAAACAAACACGTACCCTGTCAAGGCAGCCAGTAAGTAGTATGAGACCTGCTGCTAACTTGTGCTCACAGGTGGCAGCAAAATCAATTAGCTTCTTCTACCCATGGCAAGTTAGTGATATCGATCCACTTTATAAAGCTACATGACATTAAATTGGTTTTTAAAAAATGTATCTTTCATTCTGTAATTTTCATAGAAATTCTCATAACTAATACAGCTCTCTATGCTTTATTGTACTAAAAGAAACTCTTGATTAATAGCCTACTTTTTTTCTGAGCTGCCCAAAAGACATTTATCAAAACTATCTCAGGTATCAGCATACCTGAGATCCATATATAATGTGTTGATCTTGCAAAAGTTGTAAGACCAAAATGGACCAGATATTATCCTCATCTTTAAAATGAGGCAAAATATGCATGACATCATTTAGTATACTTACTATAGGATCTTTTACATTTGTTCAAAGAAGTAGGCACACTAAAATGTTCAGAGTTATTTGTTGGTTGAAAAAATTATTACACAGTATTAAGAGTGGAATATTTTGCAGTTATTAGTATAATCAAAATTACATTTTGGAAAAAATTGTTATGAAATGGAGACATTCATGGTAGGCTTTTTAATTTGAAAAATAAACATGTTGATGCTTTTGGCACAAAAATAGAGACATAGACATATGGACAGAAAAGAAAACCAAGAGTTCAGACCAGTCTCTACTTGCCATCTGATCTTTTAATAAACCTAACAAAAGCATACAGTGGGGAAAAGAATACCTATTCAACAAATGGTGCTGGGAGAATTGGATAACCACCTGTAAAAGACTGACTAAAACTCAACCCACACCTTCTACCACTTACCAAAAATTGACTCGAGATAGATAAAATACTTAAATCTAACACAAAAAAAACCCAATAAATATCTTGGAAGAAAGGATGGGAAAAACTTTCACTGATATTGAACTGGGAAACATTTTATGATTAAGACTTTAGAGGCCATTACAAGGACAAAAAAATTAATGAATGGGATTTAATTCAGCTGAAAAGCTTCTGCATGGCTAAGGACACAAGTAAAGCAAATACACAATAGGAAATAGAATAGAAAAAGACATTTGTATGAATCTGACCAAGGCTTGATAACTAGAATCAGTTAGATAACTAATTAACAATTAGTTAGATAACTAATCAACAGAGAGGTTCAATTAATCAACAAAAAAAAGTGTAAAAAATTCACATCTACCACTGGGTACGAGATATGAACATAACCTTCTCTAATGAAGACAGACAATTGGCTAACAAATATTTGAAAAAAATGCTCATCTTACTTGATCATCAGAGAAATGCAAATTAAAACCACCTTGATGGCCAGGCGTTGTGGCGGGCACCTGTGGTCCCAGCTACTTGGGAGGTGGAGGCAGGAGACTCGCTTGAGCCCAGGAGTTGGGGGTTGATATGAGCTGTGATGCCGTGGCACTCTACCCAGGGGGATAGCTTGAGGCTCCGTCTCAAAAAAAAAAAAAAAACCACCTTGATATATTACTTAATCCCAATGAGAATGGCCCACATCACAAAGTCTCAAAGCCACAGATGCAGGCATGGATGTGGAGAGAAGGGAACACTTTTTTTTTTTGAGACAGTGCCTCAAGCTGTCAGACTGGGTAGAGTGCTGTGGCATAACAGCTCACAGAAACCTCCAACTGGGCTTAAGCAATTCTCTTTCTTCAGTCTCCCAAGTAGCTGGGACCACAGGAGCCCACCACAATGCCCAGCTATTTTCTGGTTGTAGTTGTCTTTGTTTGGCAGGTCCAGGCTGGATTTGAACTCACCAGCTCTGATATATGTGGCTGGAGCCTTAGCCACTTGAGATACAGGCACTGAGCCAGAAGTGAACACTTTTACACTATTGGTGGGACTGCAAACTAATATAACCTTTTTGGAAGGAAGTACGGAGAATCCTTAAAGAACTCAAATTAGACCTCCCATTTGATCCTGCAATCCCATTCCTTGGCATTTACCTAGGAAGAAAAAAATGATTTTATCATAAGGACATTTCCACTAGACTGTTTATTTCAGCTCAATTTACAATCACTAAAATGTGGAAAGAGACTAAATGTGCACCAATCCAGGAATGGATTAATAAGCTGTCATATACGTGTACCTTGGAATACTATTCAGCCATTAAAAAGATGGAGACTTTACATCTTTTGTATTATCCTAGATGTAAGTAGAACACATTCTTCTTAGTAAAGCATCACAAGAATGGAGAAACAAAAGTCCAATGTACTCAATTCTGATATGAAGGCAGTAGATGATCTAATACAAGGTGGGGGTTAGGGGAATGAGTGATTGAGGAGAGGGAAAGGGAGAGGAGGATGGGGGGTCACAGGGTAAGGAACACCTCTTGGGGCTGGGATACAATTATAAGAGGGAATGTACCTAACAAATGCAATCAGTATAACTTAATTCTTTGTACCCTCAATGAATCCCAAACCATGAAAAAGAAAAAAATAAAAATGAACACGTTGAAATGAAATATGTACAATAGAATTTAATCATGTAAAATCATGTAGAACAAAGTGCATTTAAATACCCAACAATATCACTATATATCAATATATCAATAACTATAGGTTAATTGAAAAATAATATAATTCCAGGCCTATCCAGGAAAAACCTTCTACAACTTCTTCCAATCTCCCTTTAGCCAAAAGATAGATGTTAATGCCACTCATTGAAGGTTGAAAATCCTCCAACATACCCTGTTTCCATCAACTATTAAACTTTATTAGAGCAATAAATTCTATTGTGTGGTACCACTGGAATTCTTAAATTTATTTATTAAAGCAGCCAGTGTTACTTCAATAAAGTAACTGCTCAGCAAATGGTACCTATAATGACTCAATATTTCTCTCAGTTCTAAAATTTTTCTATTTAGAGCTTAGTTGAAATGCAGAGCAGTGAGGTATGCATAAGGGCCAAAATTTTAACACACAGTTGGTATAAAGCTGAAACAAGATCTATGATGACGGGCAATACCACCCAATTCTCAAAATAGGATTTGATCTCTGGAGTAGGAAAAGCTTATATATAAATGTGGTTTAGTGAAGCAATTGCTTCAGAGAAGGTACATGATATCCTAGCCATCCATATCCATCGTAAGGTTTGCACAGAACTCCTACACAAAAATAAAACTGATACACCATTTCCAAAAATATCTTCTGAGTGTGGCTATCCAGTTTCTACACATGACCTTTTTCCTTTCTGCACATTTACAGTCAAACTGTTACAAAATTGTCACTTCCTTTTCCTTTATAATGAGCCATCAATTCAAATGTCTGGCTTGTTGTGGTGATGAAAGATTTCCTAGACCTCATTCACCAAAGCAAGATGTCTTTCAGTGTTGAAGTAATTCCAGCATGTGTGTAGTTTATAAAGCCCTTTGGGATGCAAAGCCCTCTGTAATTGTCAGATATTCTTTAGATTATCAGAAAGGGAGGCAGGATAAAAGTGCTTCCAAGTGCTACAATTCTCTAAGGAAATAGGCAGTGCTGTTTAATACAAATTGCAGTAAGCCATGCAAACCTGCTACAGGCACTATAACAAAAGTTTAGTTTTTGTTTGTATTTCCTGTAAAGTATTACTCTTATTTAGGAATCTATGCCTTAAGTTGACATACAATATTCAGGCACTCATAGTTTTAACTATTTTTAAAATCTTGATGAAAATGCCTAGTGGTTCCAGACACTTGAAGTGAACATTTCAAATATCCATGAAAATGATGTATGTAGTTACATTACTGTATAATAAATGCAGTTGCGAGATGAAATGGAATAGGTTTCAGGAGAAGAGTCCAAGAATTTCAGTACATAATGATACATTTTCAGTTCAGTTCAAAATGAGATACAATATGGCACAGACATCCGATGATCCACATTAGAGTGAAAAAAAGCCCCGAGCAATAGACTGATGGGATGAGTAGTAACAAAAATATCTGTATGCTACACTGTGATTATCAAATTCTGTACTTAATATAAGCACTAACATCCCCAAACAGGGTCAAAAGTTTACAGGGAACATTAAAGAAAATTAGAAACCAGAGAATGTTAGAACTAACTAGGTCAAAAGTGATCAGGATGTCAAAAATCAGAATGCATAGTAGAAGAGCAGGGAAATGTCACCAGCCTACAATAAACAAGTGAAGACTACATCAAATTTGATCATTATAAAAAGATGGGATTGTTTCAGGTAAGCAAGATGATTATTCCTGGCATTTAAAAAGTAAAATAAAGATAACTTACCTGCCCTAAATATTTTCCCAACTATACCCTAAATAAATTAAAGCAATTATCAGGGCAGTAGCTATGAAAATTTTGCTGAAGGACCTCTTCCCTAAATACTTCTTCCTTGTATTTTCTACTACCTTCCAAGCCTCTAATTTTCTTTTGTGAGATTGCTGCTCATTGTCATTTGAAACCTAGTTGTTATTTGTTGAAATGTGCTTTTTATAATTTAGAATGAAAGCTAGCTAATGCCTATAATTTTGTGTTTCTTTACTTCTTTATTTAATAGGTCATTGTTTCACATCTGATAATTGTGATGACCTAGACCCCTTGATTCCCGCTGAGACCAGTGGGGAACAAACCCCCTATCCTTGAAAAGGAAACCTGTCCTAAGCCTTTTAGTCCTAGCCCCCTCAAGGGTGGAGAAGCAGTCTGAAATTAAGGAAATATGCAGGGAGGGGTTGAGCCCAGGGAGGAGTTGAGCCCTTGATGGAAAGTCCCGAGTTCTTTGGAAACTTTCTCAACTTATGCTGAACTATGTACCCCGGCTTGGCACCCTTTTGAACTGACTCCCATCTTTCTATCTCTCCAGTGGGGGATTACTACAATAACTAAATATCACTTCTTTATTATTTAGAAAAGAACCTATTTTATGGATAAAAACATTTCTTTAAGTGCCTTCTTGTAGTTATCTGCACATGTAGCTCCTCAAGTAGACACATTTGATATTGGGAAGGCAAATTGTAGGAAAGATATAAAATATCACAGGTCATTTGATATAGGAAGCTTAAGCTGGTGGCATCAGGCAAAGGAACGGTTTGACTCCACAAGTGGCCATAATAAATAGATATCATCCCTCTTCAGCACCTTGATTTCTTTTAAAAGTCATTTTGGAGAATGTAGCTTCCTTTAAAAAGCTAAACAGCTTTCTAATATTAAACCTTAGAAATAGTTTACCTCTCCCTAATCCTATTATCAGTGGCCTTGGA
Organism: Galagoides demidoff; assembly: GCA_963574575.1. Classification (NCBI taxonomy): domain Eukaryota; kingdom Metazoa; phylum Chordata; class Mammalia; order Primates; family Galagidae; genus Galagoides; species Galagoides demidoff. Next base: position 25,366 of record CAUYQV010028149.1, on the reverse strand, counting down.
GAAGTATCCCCACACGGGAGCAGAGGTGAATGTGTCCACATTTGCAGTAAGGCCAACTATATAGAGGAAAGCCGAAGCTAAAATGACCTTACTCACTTTATTATTTCTAGATTTATCAACTACATGTGTCCAATAGAAAACCAAATCAGAAGACAAAGAGAAGTCAGGAATGATATAACTAATAAAACTCCCTCCATACAGAAGAAATCATCAGAGTAGAAATAAGCATTACCACTTTATAGTGTTCAAAAGTAATTAAGCAGTGTTTGAAGAGCGTAGCCTTTCCAGCTCAAATCTAGAAATACCAGTCTTCATCCATCTTTTGCTGCTGCCACCTGAGGACTAAACTCTGAAAAGTAAAATTCAGTATCTTGATATACTTTAACTGCTAACCTTCAAAGAATAGCCAAGCACCATTTTTTAAAAGACAAAATCGGCCAATAGCTGGCATGGATGGTGTTCTATTCAGGATCCTGGTAGGGAACAGAATTCATTCAGATGGTTTAAATAAACTTACTTTAATGAAGGCATTATTTATAAATATGTGGGCAGGATTAAGGAAACAACAAATACTAAAGCACTCCAACACTAATAATAGTGAGAACTTGTTACCACCTCTAAGCCAGAGGAAAAGTGTCAAGGGCAAGAGATTGGAAGGTAAAGTAGAGGCAAGTCTTTCCTTCTTCCTCCCTGCTTCAGCTTTACCGCCATCTTTATCTACCTTCCATTATCCTGTTATTGACTACCATTGTTTGAAGCCCATAGAAAATGAAGAGAAAAGGATCTAAGAGAGAGCTATTTGAGGTCAGCCACCCACGGCACACAACACGACAAAGATGAGAAAAACTAGCATAGAAATACTTTATGCAAGAAGAAAAAAATAGTCCCAGAAAATTAAAAAGTGCCTTTGTGGTCAGTGTGAATTTTATGAACTAATTTTTAGAGACATATGATTGAAAGTCCTCATTCCAGCTGTTTCTTAGGCAAACTCTGCCCAAACTGATGCAAACAGATGAATGTCTATTCATTCTTTTCATCAATGTCACCAAAAAAGAAGTGCTACAAAACCCAACAGTAAAACAATTCTATTTTATTTCAACTAATATGATTTGTGTTTGTTTTTCTCTCCTGTTAGATTAGATGATATACTTTATAATATCCAGTCTAAGTAATTTCACCACTATTTAATCTCTATATTAGTTTTCTATTTCTCCACAATAAATCACAAACTTAGCACCTTAAAGCAACAAAAACTTATTATCTCACAGTTTCCATGAATCAAAAGACCAGCAAGGCCAGGTACTCTGCTCAGGGTACTGTAGGGTTATGAGAAAAAAAAATGTACACTACCAATCTTACTATTATTTTTGGTAGAATTCGGTTCCTTGTGGGTGTAGAACTTATGCTCTCCATTTCCTTACTGGTTATTAATCAGGGACAACTCTCAGCTTATAGTAGTCATCCACATTCTTTGCCATATCTTCAATGCATCAACAGTGCAACAGTGCACCAAATCTTTTTCATGTTTCAGATGTCTGACTTCTTAACTTTGATCTCTAGATCCAGATTTAAAAGGTTCATGTGATTGCCAGGCTTATTTGAATAATCTCCCTATCATAAGGTCAATTAATTTGGCATCTTAATCACATCTGCAAAATCTCTTTTGCCATATAAAGTAATGTAGTGTAATCAAGCGAATGATATGTTTTCAAATATACAAGTTTCCACTGACATTCTTTGGAGGAGGCTATACAGGCCACACACTCCAGAGAACAGAAGTACTGGGAACCATCTTAGAATTCTGCCTACAGTACTGTAAGAAGATGATACATTTTATTGATATAACCTACTATCTTCTTTCCTTAATTCTGAATTTTCCTGTCCATCAGCATTTTGGAAAATAAAACATGTTGGGAGATCATCCATTTTAAAATGGACCATCCTACTCTTGCAAACTACATAAATTATATCTCATAACTTTTGATTAAATAATTCCAACTTCTTTCAACTTTTTCAAATGTTCTATTTTCAAATGTATTCATATTTCAATTTAGAACCTCTTACTCTTCTTTAATGTTTTTATATCTCTCTTACATTGGTGAGTCAAAGTTTGTTCTTAAAGTCACTTACATGGGAACATTTCTTTAATATATTTGCAAGCCTTCCTAAACAGTTTTCTTTTGTAATGGTTGATTTAGTCCTTAAAAAGGAAGATCTGATTATTAAAAAACTAAATTTAATCTGTACAGAAAAAAATTATGTCCAGTAACTGAAAATGTTAATGAAATATAATAGTTGTAACTGAGGAAATACAAAGACAAGGGAAAGTGCTAGAAATCCAGAACATTTAATATTAGCTTTTATAGTGTCACTGAATCACCAAGTAATGCATATCAGGGACCTTTGCTAATCTCAGTCACTTCATCTGTGCAAGTCATTTTCAGGATTCCTATTCTTGCTAATTTTTCTTAATTGCCCTGGGAATAAGAGAAAAAAAAATCTGTAAATAGGTACACTAAATGCTCATTATTCTTTTAACTAAAATCAAATAAATTTGTTGAAAGTAACTTAAAGTAACAATTGAATTGTAGTGAAAACTAATCTGAGAATAGTTTTTTTGTTTGATTATTTGCCTGCATTGGTGATTGATAAATTTAAACTATTGGCTCCCCAGGATGTCTAAATTAGGGTTCAGATGGGTAAAAACAAACAAATAAACCACAAAAAAAAAGGAAGCTCATAGTTGCTCCAGAAAGCATTACATAACATAGCTGCCAATGATTACATTGTTGTTCATAATTTTAGCTGACAGTCCACAATACACCCCCCACCATGAGAGAAGGCATGTCAATAACTAAAGTACTATTTTGGCAGAAATTGCTGTTATTCTACAAGTTTTACGTTCATTATTTTGGTGCTTGGAAGAGAAAGGATTCATACAAAGTATTTTAAGTGTTTTCTAAACAATTTGTTACAAAATTGGCTTTTTCTGTGGAATGTAGAGTGTCACAATTAAAACAAATCTTAGTTATCTTTTTCAGGGAATATTAAATTGTTGAATGACCTGAGGGAAAACAAATACTCTTATTCAATATGCAGTAAAAAAAGTCCTGAAACTCTTGCTTTAGAGAATATTGTATAAGGAGTAAGGCAGTGAATAAATGTGGCATAAACCTGAATGGAAGTAGGCTGGGTTGATGTAAAGAAAGAAAAAGAAAGAAGGATAGATAATTATAGGCTGTCATTAAATTCTGAGTCATTTGATTAAATTCAAACCCTATCAGTAGTAATCAATGCTATTACTAAGGTATGATGTGTTCTGATCTATCAAAAATAAGGTTGTCCAGTTCGTACTCTACATCTATTGGCAATATAATGTGGAATGAATAGACAGATGTACTTAAAATCCTCCTCACCTCTAGGGATTGCCCTTCCAAATGGGGTATAGCCCATTGATATGACACTAGAGAAAACTGTAATGCGGATAGCTTTGTTTGGCTTTCTATAGGCAGTTGCCTCATAAGTAAATTTCAATATACCTTGGGTTATCTGAAAATGTTGACCAAATTAGTGCTCTTAAGAATGAATAATGTATTGTCTCCTTTCCCAAATGAATTAGAGAAAACTTTACAGCAAGACAGAATGGAAAGATAAAAAATGCGAATCAATATTCTATTTATCAGCCACCCATGGGTGACTAAGAATTATTAATTAAAATTCCATTCAAACAGAGGAAAAAATGCAACTACTGTAACTCTAATTGTTTACTTTATTTAGAGGCAAGAAAAATCAGACACACATGTATGCAGGACACAAAGGAAAAGGAACTCACCTCTGAGCTACAGAATATTACATGTACAAATCGAAACACAAACACACGCACACCTCAGATGGAGGTAAAATTTATTTTTTAGGAGACTACTACTGACAGATTCTAACCTTACCTTCAATCAATCATCAGGCCACCCTAAAGAAATTGAACCAGAATATTGCAGAATTATGGTCTTTTGTTCTTCTCTCTCTTTTAAGTAGCGTGAGTACATTTGAAAACAAAAATGTGTATGTTTAGTAGATGAAAAGACAACTAGCTCTTTGAAGACAAATCCAAGGTTGAAAATTACATTTCTTTTAATGAAACTTAGGCAAGGAATATAGCCTCCAGTTTACTATGGGCCCCACTGATTCCTACTATCAAAAAACTACATCAGGCTTTCCACATGTACAGTATGTGCTTTGTCATGAAGGCTTAGCTTGCATTCCCAAGAATAAATGAATTTTTCACTTTCTAGTCACACGCTGTGCTTTCACCAGATTTTATGTTGGAACCCTTGGAGCATGTTCCAGAACACAATGTCTGAGTTTCAAACCTGGCTTTTTCATTTAAAAACTATGTGACCTTGGACAAAAGTCTCAAAATTTCTGAACCTGTTCCCATAACTATAAAATATCAATGGGGATAGTGTTAATACCTAACTAACACAGTTACTAAGATTAGTAAATTGTGGTTAGGATAGAGGATAGAACATAGTAAACACTGTGTATTTGTTACTTGTTACTTTTCCCTTAAGAAACATGTAGAGTGCTCTTAAACTGCCTGCAGACTAAGAGGACGTGACAGAAGAGGACAGAGGAAGTCAAAGGAGAATAAGTTTTAACCTTATTAATTATATGTGAGTCAAAATGAATACCAGCACCAATGAATAGAGGATAAGACAAATGCTTTACTAAATGAAGATATTACAACTTATTTTAGATTCTTTGAACTTTTTATAAGATCTTAAGTGGGACTGATTCTCCCACTGAAGGCAGCTTTTTATTCATTTCATTGTCAGTGCAAATGACTTTCACTCATCTGAATGCCCTCATGAGAGCTTTCTGACAGTTTCATCTTCCCAAGAAACTGTTTTTTATTACATGTGCTTTTATCATGTAAGTTTTCTTGCTATTGGAAATAAAGACATGCCCCCAAACAATCTAATTTTGAGTTTTACTTTTAATGGAGGCTTTAATGTCAATAATTTGTCAAGGAATACAGAACAATTGAGAAACCTATTTCAGAATGATTGAGAAAATATTCATTCATACCAGCAATATTTCAATGTCCTTTGTTTGAGACACACATGGAAATGGTTCAAGTTGCATACACTAGTTATTTCTTAAGCTGGTGAAAAGAAGTTCCCATGAGTAACAGTAGCAGTGTTTGTAAATAGATAGAGCCTAGAAAATAAGGTATCAAATTTCTAAATCTGATATTTGGTCTCTACCACTTTGGGAAAGGAAGATAATACATCAATCAACATGAGCAGTGATGGAACAACAAAACTCAAAGCTTTGTGGCCTAATAAAATAAATATGTTGTGTCTTGTTCATAATATATATTCAACACAGGTCAGAAATAGGCTTTATTTTTGGAGTCATTCAGGAACCGACACTAATAGAGATTATCTCAACAGTCTAATGGGGGAAGGAAATATGGAAAATTACTCATTGGCTATTAAACTTTCTGCTTTTGGAATAACTGTTTTCTTCCCACATTTCATTAGATATAATTAGTCACATGGCCATACTTAATTATAAAGGGGCTAGGAAGTTCAATTTTGCCATGTGCTGAGAATGAAGAGATCTAGAATATTTATAAACAATCCTAATTACTACTACAGATGCTCATCTAATTTACCAGAAAATTAGAAGTTCGTGTAAGATTGTGGCACCTTTAGAAAAATTAAGTCTGATTGCTTTCGTTTCTATACCCTTTCTTAGCCTGAGTTCTGAGAAAGTAAAGTCTGAGACAAGAGGTTTATGGTACTAAAGCATTATGAAGGATAACTTCAAGGTAGCAAGGGTGATAGGATAAAATAATGAAGTAGGAGAATAAGAAGAGTAAATATGATAGAATGCATTAATATATGACCATTGATGCATATCAAGGCCAACAGATTGCTTAATCTTTTCATACTATCTTCTGAAAAGTCACATAAACTGGTGCATCACCAGACTATGTGGTAGAGAAAGGATGAAGAATTTATCAATTGGTTTCTGTCTCTCCTGGACCAAATGTTACTCCAAATTTACATCCTCCAAGCATTTAATACATTGTACTCACGGTTCATGCACACATAACCACTGATTTGGTCCTGTAGTGCCTCATGCTTCACCTACAATGAGGAATCCCAGGACTTCCAGGAGTTTAGAGGCAAGTGATGAAGCATGAAATAAAGCATTGGGTTGTGCTTGCATAAAGTTTGGCAGTTCTCACTCCTATTTGGTCACAAAAAAAGTGGTTTTGGAAAAACAATTGGCCATAGGCCCTGGAAAAAGATGAGGCCAAGAAGGTCTACTATGGCAAATAAGCAGATGTTTGCTACAGCTTTCTCTCTCCAGAAGGACAAAATCCTCTTGAAATTTATGGCTCACTAAACAAAACACAAATATCATGGTATTCAAATTTAAACAAAAATATTTGACCTTGAAAGAAATGTTGGAGAAGACAGAGAGTAATGAGCTTTACTCCATGTTATCACCAATAGGAGACTGACAAAATTACCTTATGATAAGTTTTTATAAATTAACAAGCACTTGTAAATGAACAATGTTTATAAGAAAGTTATTTTATAAATGAAGCTTCAACCATGGTAGGAATAAGAAAAAAATAAATTATTAATAATTAAGTCTGAATCATTTCAATAGCTCTTTCTTCTAACAATCAGTGGGGGAGGGGGAAGTGGAAAATTCCAAAAGGAGCATTTCCTAAATGTGAAGAAGTCAAGAACATGTTGAATGGTAATACTGATGTGCCAAAATGGATCCATGTTAGGCATGACAGCAACAGGATGAAAACTATTTCACAGGTTTCCACCCCAATTTCAAACTTCGCTATTTCATAAAAATCCATTTTTAGAAAATAATACCATTGAACATATCTTCATTAACTTTTCTTAGCTTTAATGTTTGTAATTTCATTTGGCAGTAACTAAACTCAATCATCCTTTTATCTAAAGAGATATGGAGGACTTTTAATATATAAAGGAAGAAGTTTTCTTTACATGTAACAAACACTTTCACTGGTTAAAGAAAAATATCTTGGGCGGCACCTGTGGCTCAAAGAGTGGGGCACTGGCCCCATATGCTGGAGGTGGCGGGTTCAGACCCAGCCCCAGCCAAAAACTGCAAAAAAAAAAAAAAGAAAAAGAAAAATATCTTATGTTCTTTCTTCCCGTAATCCAATGGCTGGTAGACAAAGAAAGGGAGTATAACAAGTTTTAATTATACCTTTCAAAACCTAACGTATTTGAAAACTATTCAGTGAGTGGTTAAGAGTTGCTACCTTTCATTCTTGAAGGTTAAATGACTAGATTTGTGAGTTGATCCACAATACTAACATTTCCAAATTTGAAAGTCTTGCTAAAGATTATTTTTTTCAAGAGTGCCATATCTGGTGTGTGTGTGTGTGTGTGTGTGTGTGTGTGTGTGTGTGTGTGGTGTGTGTGTGTCTTGCTGTCACTTCCTTACTTAAGAATTGCCAAATCAAAAAACCCAGTACTTTAAATCATCTAGATTTTCTTCTCTGATTACCTCAATTACCAATGGATGCTAAAATAGAGCACACACCAAACTAAAAGATGGGATTATAATATCTTCCTTTAGACAGGGAGTCAAGCAGGGCAAGGAATGAGAGAGAGAGAGATACAAAGAGAGTATAAATAGTATTTTAAAATTCATTCCTTGGCTTGAGATAAAAAAAATCTGCTAGTTAATTCTAATGTTTAAGGACTTTTACCTGGAGGTAGATATGAGCAAGATGGAAGAATAGGACATTCTAGCACTTGTCTCCCTGCAAAGTCATCAATTTAAGCCATTATTCACATGCAAAAATACCTTCACGGGAGCTAAGGAAGCCAGATTGAAAGATCACAATACCTGGGGATAGCACAAAAATTTACAGAAAGATATATATTTAAGAAGGTATGGTGGAAAGTTTTACATTATCTGTGCCAGCTATTCCCCAAACCCAGGTGTCACAGCATGGAGACAGGTACCTTCCACTTGAAAGGAGAGGGAAGTGAATTTTGGACTTTGCCTATAACTAAACACTGGTTCCACCTCAGTAAAACCCAATGCCAAATATCACTCCATGGTCCAGACTCCAGGCCAGTACCTATAGAATGGGGGAATGGGGCTTCCAGGCTTCTCTACTTCCAGGCCAGCCTCTGTGACCTCATGCTTCTGCAGACTCAAGGGTCAGTTTTATTCCAGTTGCTTCCAGCATTTGGTGAGCCCCCAACAATGAAGGTTTCAAAACTGGTCCTGTGAAACTCAGGTTTCAGATTGGACCTGGAAACCCTTCAACCTAGGTCATCCCTTGCAGATCTACCTTCAGGTCAGCACAAGCAAACCAAGTCTCCAGATCAGTCCCCATATATTCAGGATCAAAGAGCGGCCCTGTGGAAATAGGTTTCAGGTCAGCATTCACATATTTACCCTCCAGGAAGGCCTCACATAACCAGGTTCTATGCTACTACTTACACTCTCAGGATAGAGGGCCAGTTCCCACGGCACTAGGTACTAGGCAAGTATCAATAATTCCAAGATCCAGACATGCCCCCACAGATCGAGGCTCCAGGTTGCTTTCTGAGGCCACAGGCCCAGTGGGCCCAAGATCTAGGCCTACCCCATTACACTGAGACCCCAGGAGTACCTCTGCTATAGGGGTACAGTACCCCACACTCAGAAATGGCAGTTTACCTTCATGTGCTCCACATGGAAAATGGCTCTGAGATGGAGTTCTTTTCTCTGAGGACTTGCCCAGGCCTGCAGAAATGCAGAAATATTCTCACAAAAGAATAAACTGGAGAGCTAGGCCTGAGTTGCAGCTGGAAGCTGGAACAACTGTGGAGGCATTGGGCTGTTGTGCTCTGCTCCTCTCCCCTCATTAACATTATAATCACTTGTTTTGGTTTAGGGAAATGGGCTAACAGAGCATACAACCTGGCTCCCTTGTGTTTTAACCCCAAACAAAATCAATTGTAAATGTGTTCAGCAGCAATGGTACTGAAGTGGAATCATAATGGCAGTTTCCTGATCTTACTTTACTTCTTTTTGACTGTATTGAATTCTTACTGAATGTTTTAGAGTATATAAGATAATCAGGAAAGATGAGTGGTGTTGCTGTGCCAGATTGAGCCTCAACCTCCCTTCATACCAATCATACCATCTGTGGTTTCCTTTCTCTGCATCAATGAACAGAGGGCTATGGGGAACACCAGCACCCTGCAGACTCAGGCTCCAGATTATCTCCTGTGACCCAGGGCTCATGCCCACCCCCATAGACTCAGGCCTCAGGCCCAACCATATTCTAAATCCAAGATACTGGCCAGAATCCTAGGTGCGGGAAAAAGACCTGTCCTCACAGACTCCAACATTAGGCCTATCCCAGTGAACATATGCTCTAGGGATTCCTTAATTGATCTAGCTTCCAGGCCCAACTCCATGGACCCAGACAACATGACTGCCCACCTGCTAACTCAGGTACCATCTTAGACTCCCCAAGTACTCCAGCAGGAAGCCTCCCCACAGCCACAGACCATATCAAACAGCATACCCAGGATCTATAGCTTTCCTAGATAATAACCATCTATAAAAATGGCATAAGAGTCTACTTCTTTACCTACAAAGAATGGAATAAGATCCTACTCCTTTAAATATACAGATACCAATACACAACCATAAAGATCAAGAACAGTTAAGAAACATGATATCATCAAAGGAACAAAATAAAGCACCCATAACCAAATCTAACAAAATGAAAATATGTAAACTGTCAGAAAAAAATAAAATAATTATTTTAAGAAAACACAAAGAAACAATTAAACAAAAATAAGAAAAAAAAGACTAAAATTACAAATTAAATAGAGATTGAAATTATTTTGAAAAAAAAATCAAGCAGGAATTTTAGAGATCAAAAATATAAACAACAAAATTTAAACAGCAGAATTGATAAAGCACAAGAGGTAATCTTATCCAAAACATATGTTATTTGAAAATATACAGTCAGCGGTAAGAGGAAAATAAAATTTAAAATTATGAAGAAAGCTTAGGAAACTTCTAATAAAGTATCAATATCAAAGGAGCAAATGCTTGAATGACAGAACTTTAAAGAGAATAAGAGAGACATAGAAGGCCAGAAAACATATTAAAGAAAAAATATTAGAAATTATTCCATATCCAGGAAAGAAATAAATATCAGGTATAGGAAAATACCTCCAATCATATTCAAAGCAAACAACACTACACAAAGACATGTTATAATAAAACTATCAAAAATCAAAGACAATGAGAGGATTCTGAAAACAGCAAGAGAAAAGAAACATTTCATACATAAGGAAATATCAAGAAGCTCACGATGTACTTTTATGCACAAACTTTATAGGACAGGAGAGTCTGAGAGGATATATTCAAAGTGTGGAAGAAAAACAAATTTATACTAACCAAAAATAGATTATCTGGAAAAGCTGTCCCTCAGAAATAAAGAAAAAGTAAAGACTTTCCCAGATAAACAAAAACTGAAGGAAGTCATCACCACCAGATCTATCTTCCAAAAAATAGTAAAGGGATGAATTAAGAGAATTCTAATTAATAATGCAGAAACACATGAAAGTATAAAACTTACTAGTAAACGTCAATATAATCACATTTAAATACTTTGATACTGTGGTGGTGGTATATAAATTATTTTATCTTCAGTATAGAGATTAAAATTAAATATATAGAAAATAATAATAGGTACACTTATTTGTTAAGGGATAGACCTTATAAGAAGCTTTAAATTGGGACATAAGAAATATAAATTGTGATAGAGGGTTTAGAAATAAAAATACTGAGTTTCTTTATGAAACCAAAGATAAGTTGTTAAATCTTAAAATACTCTGTTATAACTATGGCTTGCATAAGAGTTTGTTATGTAAGGCTTATGGTAATCACAAAGAAAATATCTATACTATGCACAAGAGGTAGAAGATAAACAGGCAAAGCTACCATCTAATCACAAAGGAAGATGGAAAGAGAAATAAAGAATATGCAAAACAAACAGAAAAATTAATAAAATATTAGTAATAAATCCTTACCTATCAATAATTATCATGGATATAAACAGATGAGATTTTCCAAATCAATAGAGCAGCTGAATGGATAAGGAAAATAAGAACAATTATATGTTGCCTATAAGGGATTCATTTAACTTTTAAGGACATACATAGACTGAAAGTGAAGAGATGGAGAAATGTATTCCATGTCAATGGAAACCAAGAGAGGGAAAAGATTATATTTATACAACATAGAATTTAATTCAAAAAGTATAAAATAGACAAAATGTCATTACATAAAGTTAGAGTGATCAATTTACCAAAAGTTTATAACAACTGTAAATATATATGAACTCAATATGTTTTATAATACTTATAAAGCAAATGTTAATATATCTGTAAGGAAAGATAGACTGTAATACAACAATAGTATGAGACTTCAGTATCCCTTGTTTTGTAATGAACAAATCATCTAGACAGAAAATTGATAAGGAAACAGCAGATTTAAACTTTATTTGAGACCACATGAACCTAGCTGACACATATTATTGCATCAAACAGTACTAGAATACACATTCTTCTCAAGTATACATGGAACATCCTCCAGGATAGATTCTATATATTATACCATAATACATACTTCCCAAATTTAAGAATGCAGAAGTAACATCAAGTGTCTTTTCTGACAGCAATCTAAATAAAACTGGAAAGCAATAACAGGAGGAATTTCAGAAAAATTAACAAATATTTGAAAATTGAACAATATGCTCTCCAACATTCAACAGGTCAAAGAAGAAATTTAAAAATATCTTGAGACAAACAAGAGCAATAACAAAGGGTATTAAAACATACGAGATACATCAAAATGTGTTCTAACAGGACAGTTTACACCAATAAGTGCCTATGCTATGGTTTAAATATAAATTGCCTTTACCAACTCTCTCATGTGATGATGTTAGCACATGTTGCCTTTAAAAGGTGATTGCTTCATTAAGATGAATTAATCAACTTCTCATGAGATAGGGTTTGTTCTGGTGGAAGTAAATTAGTTCTTATGGGAATGGATTAGTTACTACAAGAGGGGGTTGTCATAAAGCAGGGTTCTCTCTTATGTTTAATCTTTTTTTGGTATGTTCCACCCTTTCTCTTACACTTCTTAGCCACATTATGATGCAGCACGTGGCTCTACGCAGCAGAAGCCAAGCAGGAGTTTCTATCCTCCATAATCAGGAGTCAATAAACCTCTTTTATTTATGAATTGCCCAGTCACAGTTACTTTGTTATAATGACACAAGACAAATTAAAACAGCCTACAGAAAAAAAGGAGAAACATCTTAAATAAAATACCTAAAAGAACAACAAACTAAGCCCAGAGTAATTACAATGAAGTAAATAATAAACACAGTAGAAAAAAACAACAAATCTAAAAGTTTGTTTTTCAAAAAGATAAACAAAATCATCCAATTAGTAAACTGAGGTAAAAAGAGAGAAGATTCAAATAAATAAAATCTGAAATAAAAGAGGAGACATTACAACTGATACCACAAAAATACAAAGAATCATAAGAGATTTCTATGAACAAGTATAAGCCATCAAATTGTATAACCTAAAAGAAATAGAAAAATTCCTAATATAAAGCCTATCAAGAGTAATTAAGAGATGGCTCGGCACCTGTGGCTCAATTGGCTAAGGCGCCAGCCACGTACACCTAAGGTGGCGGGTTCGAATCCCAAGCCCGGCCCGCCAAACAACAATGATGGCTGCAACCAAAAAATGGCCGGGCGTTATGGCGGGCGCCTATGTTCCCAGCTACTTGGGAGGCGGAGGCAGGAGACTCGCTTGAGCCCAGGAGTTGGAGGTTGCTATGAGCTATGATGCCATGGCACTCTACCCAGGAGGATAGCTTGAGGTTCCGTCTCAAAAAAAAAAAAAGAGTAATTAAGAGTACAAAGTCTAAACAGACTAGTAACAAGTAATAGTACTGAAAAATTAAATACAAAATTCACATCAAAGAAAAGCCTAGCGCCTGATGGGTTCACTGCTGTATTCTACCAAATTTTTAAAGAAGAATTAATATCAACCCTTCCCAAATTATTCCAAAGAATTAAAGAAAAGAGAATACTTCCAACCCCTTTTTACAAGGCCAATGTTATACCAATACTGAAGTTAAACAAGGGAGCTACAAATTATGAAAATTACAGGCTAATATCCCTGATGAATATTGATGCAAATATACTAAATAAAATACCAAAAAAACAAATTCAATAGCACATAAAGAGGATCATTCACTATAATCAAGTTGAACTTATACCTGGGATGTCAGGATGGTTTGATACACAAATGTATAAATGTGATATATTAACAGAACAAGAGACAAATTCCATATGATCATCTCCATAATCCAAAAAAATGTAACATGCTTTCATGATTAAAAACAATCAACAAATTAGTCTATGGACTGTACTTCAACTTGACAAACATCATAGCATATATGGCAAACACATAGCTAGCATTATATTTAATAGTGAAAAGCTGAACATGTCCCCTCTAAGACTAGGAAAAGAAAAAGAAAAAAGAAACAAACAGGGATGCGCACAGTTACTACTTCTATTCAACAAAGTATTGAATGTGCTAGACTGAGAAATTAGATAAGGGAAATAAACGAAAAGTATCCAATTTGGGTAGGAGAATGTTAAATTGTCTGTTTAAAAATGACACAATCTAATATAAAGGAAACACTAAAAATGTCACCCAGACACATTTAGAACTTATAAATGAATTCAGTGAAATTTCAACATAGCAAATCAGCATAAAAATTCAGTAACTAATCACTAATAGGAAACTATCCTAAATTAAAGAAATAAAACAATTCTATTTACAAAAACAAGAAATTAAAAAACTTAAGAATTAGTTTATCCTAAGAGATGAAAGAATTGTACATTAAAACCTGTAAAATGTTAATTAAGGAAATCAAGTAAGACACAAACAAAATATAGCCCATGCTTATAAATTGAAAATACGTATGTTATAAAAGTATCAATAGTACCCAAAACAATTTACAAATTCAGTGCAATACCAAACAAAATTCCAATGATATTTTTTCCCAGAAATAGAAAATTTTTTTCCAGTTACTAAAGATTCCAAAACACTCCTTTTAGAGGGATATCAAACCCCAGGTCATGTCAACATGAATAAAACATCTACAAAACATATTGTAATGAACCTGTCCAAAGTCAAAGCAAAAGAGAAAATTCTGCAAGCAAGCAAGAGTAAGCACTAATTGACCTATGTGGGCACATCCATTTGGGTGACAGCAGAATTTTCAGCTGAATTATTTCCAAGCCAGAAGAGAATGGTCATCTACTTTTAACCTTGTTAAACAAAACAATTATCAGCCCAGAATTCTGTATCTTGCTAAACAAACTTCAACATCAAAGGAGAAATAAAAGCAAATCAGAAATTTTTTTGACATGAAAAAATGGAGGAAATTCACCAAAACAAGACCAGGTCTGCAGGAAGTACTTAGACTTCTCCATATTGACCATCACAATGAGCCACTAGCAATGTGAACACCAGAAACTAATGGCTAATACCCAGCTTCCACAATGGTGCAAAGGATAAAACTAACCGAAGAACTTTCACAAAATAAGCTGAATAGAACTCCATCACACTTACCAATTCTCTTAATTAACGTAAAGGTGTGGATTGTCCACTGAAGGGGCACGGGGTGGCTGATAGAATTAAAAAAGAAAAGTACAAAAAAATCTATACACTGTCTCCAGGAAAACAACTAAACTTAAAGGACAAAATATGACACAGAGTTGGAAAACAATATTTCAGGCAATTGGAAATCAGAAACAGGGAGAGGCCACAATTCTATTTTCAGACACCAGTAAATATAAAGCAACTAAATTTAAGAAAGTTAAATATGGTCACTTCATATGGGTCAAGGGAACAATATGACAAGAATATATTTCATTTCTAAATATTTAGGCAACCAAGTTAAATGCTCCAAGATATATGAAATTGACCTAAAATGATCTGGATAGTATGATATGTGTTAACATCATAATAGCCAGGGACTTTAGTACCCCATGACAGAACTGGACAGATCCTCTAAACAGAAACTAAACAAAGTTAAAAAGGGATCTAAATTTCACATGCCTATGGCTCAGTGAGTAGGATGCTGGCCCCATATACCAAGGGTGGCAGGTTCAAACCCAGCCCTGGCCAAATTGCAACAAAAAATAGATGGGTGTTGTGGTGGGTGCCTGTAGTCCCAGCTACTTGGGAGGCTGAGGCAAGAGAATCACCTAAGCCTAAGAGCTAGAGGTTTCTGTGGGCTGTGACACCACAGCACTCTACGGAGAGAGACAAACTAAGACTCTGTCTCAAAAAAAAAAGGACCTAAATTTGACCCTAGAATAAATGGGTTAATAGATATATACAGAACACACCATCCAAAAGCTAAGGAATATGCATTCTTCTCATCAGCCCATAAAACATATTGCAAAATAGACAATGTCTTATGAGAAAAATTGAACCTCAACAAAAATCCAAAGAATTGAAATTGCAACATGTATCATCTCTGACCACAAGGCAATAAGGTGGAACTCAACTCCAACAAAAATTTTCATCCCCACGAAAAAGACATGTAAATTAAACAACCTTATGTTGACTGACAGTTTGGTCAAGGAAGAGATAAAGGGGAAAATTATTAAATTCCTTGAACATAACAACAATGAAGGTACAAACTACCAAAACCTGTAGAACACTGCAAAAGCAGTCCTAAAAGATAAATTTATTACATTAGATGCCTATATTAAAAAAAAAAAAAACAGAAAAAGAGCACATCAATGAGTCATTTTAAGAACCTGGAAATGAAAAGCAATCAAACCCCAAACCTAGCAGAAGAAAAAAAAAAGAAATAACCAAAATTAAATCAGACATAAACGAAATGAAAAACAAAAGAAACACTCAGAAAATTAATGAAACAAAAGGTTGATTCATTGAAAAATAAATATAATTGATAAATCTTTAGCCAGAATAACTTGAAACAGAAAAGCAAAATCTCTAATAACCTCAATAAGAAATGAAAAAGGGAAAATAACAATCAATTTCACAGAAATACAAGATATTATCTCAGACTACTACAAGAAATTCTATGCCCTAATATTTGACAATGGAGACAAAAATCAACCAATACATAGAATCACTTGATCTCATTAGACTTAACCAGAAAGAGATAGTTTCAACAGACCAATATCAAGTATCGAGATTGAAGAAACAATAATAAAGCATCCAACAACAACAACAAAAGCCCTGAAGCAGATAGTTTCACAGAGGAATTCTATGAAATCTTCAAAGAGGAGCTTGTCCCCATGCTGCAGAACCTATGCAAAAATGTAGAGAAGGAAAGAACCTTCCCTCATTCTATGAAGCAAAAGTGACCCTGTGGTTCTATGAAGAACCACATTCTATGAAGCAAACATCACCCTGACACCAAAACCAGGAAAGGATCCAACTAAAAAGAACTATAGATCAATTTCACTAATGAATATTGATACAAAAATAATAAAATCTTTTTTTATTAAATGACAGCTGTATACATTAATGCAAACATGACAAAATAATAAAATCTTAGTGAATAGATTATAGCTACACATTAGAAAAATTATAAAAGGGGTGGACCAAGTTGGACCAGAAGGTGTGTTTAGCTGAGCCTCCTAGAATGACTGGGGAGAATAAGAGAACCCAGTTATACCTGGGGCAGGGACCTCACTCAGATTCATAGCTCAAGGATCACAGTGGGGAGGTGTTGAGCTGGATATAGTGTAGGATCCAGACCAGTAGAAATCTGATGAATTAGGCAAGTTATTGGGACTGGCTGGGATCAGCTGGCCTCCCATGGAGATCCAGGAGGGGAGGAAACCTTTCCAGAGTTTTCAGTTGTTGGGAGAAGCTACACATTGAGTGAAAAGCTTGCAAGAATGGTCAACACAAACAATATACAGCAACCAGATTTGAATATTGGTTGGAGGGGATTTGCCATAGGTTAAGTGGCTGGTGAGGCAACGATACTCAGAAGGTCTTGATGGTCATTGGGTACCATTGTGGGAAGGCTGTGAGAAGGACTGAGTAGGGACCTAAAGTATAGCCATTTTAATTCCACCTGCTGGGATCAAAACACCATTCTTGGGACAGGCTGAGGAACTCCTGAACTCCATGGGGACTGGAGTGAAAGGTGCACTGTGAGTTTTGTCAATGAAGGATTCTTGTGAGTTTTAAGATCCCAACCTGGCAGGATCTGAATGCTGAGGAAGCAATCAGGTGATTGCTGAAGGCAAGTAAGTTAGAAATAAGGACCCCAGCATTTTCCGGCTGTGCTCCCTGTCTAAAAAAAAAAAAAAAAACAGCACCACATGATGACATATTTCAATATACTGCCATGAAGAACAAGGATTACTTTTTTGACCATAAGGAAAAGTTTGGCTTTGCTCTGGTTGAGGTCACTTCAAGGCCTAAGTTCTGAGCTAAGGTAATTTGAAGCAAAGGAGGCAGTGAGAAGAAAAAAGGAGGATGAGGGGGTGAACAAGAAGAACACATGAGGAGGAACCAACAATAAAATTTGGGCAACATGAAAAACCAAAACAGAGCACCCACCCCAAAGGAACATGAGGAAGCTACTGAAGAAGACTCCACCCATAAAGAAGGAATAGATTTGACCAAAAGTCAGACTAGAGATATATAGAATATAGAAAGGATATGGTGGACCTTAAGGAAATGTATAGAATGTATAGTTGCAGTAGAAAGTATCACAAATAGGTTAGATCATGGAGAAGAAAGAACCTCAGAACTAGAGGATAAAGTTTTTGAGTTAACCTGGGTAGTTGAAGAGACAGAAAAGAAAACAGAGGAAGCACAACAGGAGATTAGAGAACTATGAGACTCCATGAAGTGTTCAAACATATGAATAAAAGAGAGTCCTGAAAGGAAGAAATTGCCCAAAGGAATGGAAGCCCTACTGGAGAATATCATAAAGGAAAACTTCCCATGTTTTACTGAGCCCGAACACAATGCTTTCAGATGGATATAGAACCTGGGGTCTTCCCAACTAAAACAGTGCCTCTCCAAGACATATTGTAATTAACCAATCAAAAGTTAAGATGAAGGAAAAAATTCTGCAAACAGCCAGGAGTAAGCACCAACTGATCTACAGAGGTAGAGCCTTTAGAATGAAAGCACTTTTCAACTGAAACCTTCCAAACCAGAGCACCATGGTCATCCACCTTCAACATTCTTGAATCAATTTTTAGCCCAGAATTCTGTAACCTGCAAAACTAAGCTTCAAAATTGATGAAGAAATCAATTTTTTTCCGGATATAAGAGCACTGAAGAAATTTGCTACAATAAGACCAGCTCTACAGCAAGTACTTAGACCTATTTTCAACATTGATCATCACAATAGACCATCAGCAAAGTAAACACCCAGAAGTAAAGGTCAAAACCTAGTTTCCACAATTACACAAAAGATAAAAGCACACAATGGGGCAGAGGCTCCTGACGAGAAGGAGAAAAACTGGATGGAATGGAACTCTATGAAGCCAAAGGTGGGGAGGTGAGCCAAGGAAGAACTTCAGCAAGCTGGAAATACAAGGAAGAGCTTTTAAGAAAACAAATTACAGGTATAAAGACTATCAACTAGAAGACAACAGACCCTTCCCTCAAGCAGGAGGCCCTCCAAAGGCTATCTGCAAGCAAGCAGGGAAAAAAAGACCTCTCATTTTGCCTCACTGGAGAGTACTAAAGCACCAGGTCTCTTTCTCAAGGGAGGTCCCACTTATGAACCTAGACATCACCCTCCCAGGCATAAAATTGAACAGTTATTTCCCCACCTCAAGTCCAAACTCCCATTCCACCCTTCCCCCCTAACATGGTGGTCTGGAGTTCTGCCCCCTGCAGAGCACAGAGTGTTTGGTTTTTTCCTGAGAGATCTGGGCATAGTGTGGACTATTAATCATCAGGACAGTATCTGTGACTAACTAGCCTCTATTTGTTATTTTCTTATAGTATGTAAGAAAGTATTAACAATGTAATTTATGAAATATAAAAAATTCAAAAGGATTAATTAGCATGACTAAAACTATTGTGGCATATGTAATAAGTCAAGAATCAGAAGAGTGGGGGGAAATCCTCTAAACTCAAAATTCTATAAATCCTTTCTAAGACTACTTTTCAACATTGTGTCTCTCTCACTACTTGATATCTTAGAGACTAAGAATGTTTTGTCAGAGGAAAAATCTTCAGGTAAATGAAAAATTGTTGTGTATTATTGAGATTAACATCTCTCTAATTAGGTAGAAATCAAATTTTATTGTGAATTGAAATAAACATATAATATAAGATGTTACTAAAATGTAAGGTTTTTATTTATTCAGAGACCGTAACTTAGAGTGGCTCCATATAGAGCTGACATGGCATATCTTTTTCTACAAGTAGAGTCTCTCTCTTTTATTCTCTCTGTACCCCCATTACTTATTAAAGAAAAAAAAGGTAATTTTACATATTGCCAAGACTGGATTTCTTAATAACCTGGGTGATTTACCAGTGTAGACAAATGAAAGAGAAAACATTTATGGAGGCTAGTAATAATCACCATTTTTCTATTGATTTAAACATACAAGAGTTTGTATTCTGGCTTAATTACTTACTACCTACTTGCCCTTAAGCAAGTTACTTAACCTATCTGAACCTCCGGCTCCTAAAATGTAAAATGTATACAATACTTCTTTGGGTTATTGCAAAGATGGAAGAAGATGAAAATATAAAGCAACAGGTACAGTAACTAACATAAAAGCAGTAATTTTCTTTCCACTTCCCCTTATTGTTTTACCTCTACTTCATTTTTATTAAAATGTATTATAAGGTACATGTATATAGAGCATGATATTGTCCTTATTATTTGAAGGTGGTAGACTGGTTAGAATTACACTATCTAACATATCTAGTTTCTAATTTTAGCTTCTCCACCTAGTTGTGTGACTTTGACTCAGTACCTTACACTTTCCAGGCTGCAGTTTCCTCATCTATGAAGGTAAATGATAATACTATCTACCTCTTAAAGTTGTTGTTAAAAGGGCTAAGTAAGGAAAAGACACAGACTTCTCTGATAGCTGGAAGTGCCCAATAAATATTGGATGTTTTATATTTACCATTGATAATAATAATAAAATTATTATTGAGATTAATTCGTATTTTTCTAGATCAGTGTTTCCTATCTTCAGATTGAGGATAAACAAATAATAACATGTTCTATATGTTTCATTTTATCTTGTCTTTTAGAAACAGTAGCACGGCTCTGTTTTTTGTCTCTTGTACACTCCTACTCATTTCCAGGGTCCAAAAATATAACTAAGATGAAAAATTAAATATTGCTTTAGATTATTATAATCTGTGAAAATACAAGTAACTAATGAAGAAATTGGATTTCCATTAACTAGAGAATTATTTCCTTCTGAGCCTGAATTTTATGAAGGCAGATCACATTGAAGGCCCTTTTATAGTCTCTTCTCCTTTCCAGAATAACAGAAACCAACTGATTAATCAAAGAGCAAAATGGAATCCTAAGTTTGTAAGCTACCCATCGAGCAATACCACCAGCATCATCACGCACAATTGGCCCATGAAGATACCATGTTGAGATCACCAGGCACAGATATCACAACTTAACCATTGATATCAACAATTTTGGGAACTGGACACTACTAATAGAACTATTGCCTCATGAATTGGTTCAGATGATGAGCTACTAAAAGGAACAATCATTGTTCCCATGCCAAAGTCCCATATAGCCAGGTTGAGTATTTATAACTAATACTAACACAGGTTTTGTCTTATTTCACTTTTCCTCCAACAAAATCTCCTACCACCCCTACCCATCATCCATAGGCCAGGACTGTATTGAAAAATATCCCTTTATCCCTCAATTCATATCTTATCTTCTTCAAACTCTCCAAATATCTACATTTCTCTATGTCTAAGCCATTAAGGCCAAGGTAAAGAAATGTATGTATTTTTTTTTAGACAGTGGTAGCAGTGAACTTGCTCATTAAACAGGACTATTATTTTTACCTCTCTTTGATGAAGATAGGTAAATATTACACTGTAGATTAAGAACTTTATTAACTAAGGAAATTATAGCTCTTTAAGTAGAGATCAGTGTAATAATATAAGGAAAAGGAGTAATGGGTTTAAGGGCAGCTTGGTAGGAACTACAGGCAACACCCAATATAGGCATAAGTAATTCATGGTCCAGAATCACGAAGCATCAACCAAAGTAACACATTCCACTGGTGGAGGAAGTAAGGTATCATAGGCTGCTATGAACTGGAGTGTGAAATATATACTGTTCTGGTATTGCTGAGTGCACACCAGGGAAAATGCAACTCAGAGACAATATACGGCAAGACTTTTTTTTTTTTTTGCAGTTTTTTAGCTGGGGCTGGGTTTGAACCCGCCACCTCTGGCATATGGGGCTGGCATCCTACTCCTTTGAGCCACAGGCACCACCCTAAAGCAAAATTTTAATCAGTCATTTAGTACTTCAGCAATAGGAAACACAATATAACTTCTGGACTGTAGTGAGTCCATGTTTCTTTTGCCAACAGAGATTGGCTTTCATATGTATAGCCCTTTAAAGTCTTCCAGAGTGCCTCAGAATTCCATGTATACCTAGACCATCATTTTGAACTATCTCTACATTGGTTTTGAAACTTATAAACTGACACTATTATTAAGCAATGAATTAGAGAGAAGGAAGTATAATTTGATTATGTCCAAAGGGAGAAATAATATCTTCCAGAAAATTCCAGTATAGTAATGTACCACAAATAATGATTCAGTCAATTATGGGTCATGTGTGTAAGTGTTGAGATAAGATTATAATAGAGCTGAAAAATTCCTACCACCTACTGATGTTGTAGTAATATTATAGTGCAATACATTACTCATTTGTTTTTGGTGACATTGATATAAAAAAAGAACATACTGAAGTGTCAGTTGTATAGAAGTATAGCACATACAATTATGCATGGTGCATATCACTGAATAATGAGAAAAAATAATTATGTTACTGGTATATTCATTTTCTATACTTTACTTTTTACCATCATTGTAGAGTGTATTCCTACTTATTAAAAGAAAAAGAAATTTAAGTGAAACAGCTTCGGGCAGGTCCCTCAGAAGAATTGCAAAAGAAAGCATTGTTATAATAGGAGATGACTGATCCATGCATGTCATTGTCCTTCAAAGTCTTCCAGTGGGACAAGATGTGGAGGTGAAAGACAATGGTATTGATGATCATGATCTTGTGAAGGCCTATGTTAATATATGTGATTGTATCTTAGTATTTTAAAGGATACAGAGTGTCCCAAAGGTCAACCATAAAGTTGTCAGGGATAGGAAAAATGGAAAATTATAGCTAAATATGCGTTTTTCATAAAATATCGATTATAAAATTTTACAAAGCAATGGCCAACATGTAAAGAATATTTTATAAAATTTTGTAATGATTATTCTGTATATAAAGCTACATTTAACAGCAATTTTCCATTTTCCCTATATATGGCGACTTTATGTGTGACCTTTGGGACACTGTGCAATTTGAAAATGTAAAAAAATAAAATTTAAAAGCAGAAAGAAGCTCAAAAACAAGAACACAAAGACAGAAAATATTTTTATATAGATGTAAAATGGGTTTGTGTTTTAATATAAAGGTTTTGCAAAAGGGTCAAAAAGCTAAAAAAAATTAAAAGCTTCTAAAGTAAAAGTTATAGAAAGTTGAAATTGATGTCTTATTGTGAAAATAAATTTTTAATAAATTTAGTGTAGCTTAAGTATGCAGTTTTTTAAAAATCTGTAGGAGTGTACAGTAATTTCCTTGGCCATCACATTCATATACCACTCTCTCACTGACTCACCCAGAGATACTCCCAGTCCTGCAAACTCTATTCTGAGTAAATGTCCTGTACAAGTTCTCCGTTCTTTATTTTTTCTAGTGCATTTTTATTGTAATTTTTCTAGATTTAGATATGTTTAGATACATAAATATTTGCAATTGTGGTACAATTGCATATAGCATTCAGTATAGTAGCATGTTGTGCAGAGGTGTGTAAGTGTACTTCATAATATACATACAATAATGAAATTGTGTAATGACACACTTCTTAGTGTCTGTAGTCAAAAGATATATAAGGAATCTATGGAACAGAAAGTTCTTACCTGGCTGCATGTTGATAGCTTTTTCTGATATGACAGAAAGTGTAAAGAAAAGATGAGGTGGTGGCTTGTTGGGGGAAGAAAGGAATAAAATTTTATTTAGGAAGCCCATGATTTGAAATCACACAATTTGATTTGATATTTCAGCTATTTTAGCCCATACTGAGAAAAGAAGTGGCATTTTTCTACTGTTTATTGATGGTTAGTTCCCTTATATAATCACTTTCTCTATGATTCCTCTTCAAATTAATAAATATTGCAGTTCCTAAAATATTGTACCCACTTTTTACACAGTATAGCAAAAGAAAAGTAAATCATTAACCATTTTTAAAGAAAATTACAAGACAAAGAAAGCATCATTATGCATGATCATCAGAATATCCCAAAGAAAGCTTAACTTTTTCAGGTAGTAGTCACTTGCTGCTTTTTAAAAACTAATAGTAAAACAAAATAGTTTGGAAATTACCTCTTCTCTTTGTTCATAATGTAACACTAGATATTATACTGCAATGTCAACAAGAGTTTACCAGATAGTCCAAGACATGAGTTTAAGGAGAGAAGTTTAAATGAATTATATAAAAAATCAGGATTTTTTTTTGTTAACCTCAATCCTAATTATAATCTCCCTTTCTTTTCATTTCCATTGCCACAATCCTGGTCTATACCTTCATTGCAATAATCCCCATATCCCCAAGTCTTTTCATTGAAATTCATTGCTAACATAGTTGCCCAAGAAATACTACTAAAGTACAGCCCTTGTGACATTCACATACGAGGAAATATTCAATAGTTCTCCATTATTAATTTAATAAAGTACACATTCCTTAATCCAAGTTTTCTATGATTTCATGTTTGTCTATTTCATGTTCCATGGGATGATACCTTTAATTCAAACTAAAATAACCATTTTAAAATGTTAATACTTTTTCTTTTTTAGAAACTTAGCAAGCTCAAAATCTACTGCCATTGTAGTCTTTCTTAGTGTGATCACTACTCTACTACACTCCAGTAACATCTTATTTGTACCACTCTTAACAGCAGTTAGCACATTCTGAATTGAATTAGTTATTCCTTTACTGAACAATATGTACTAAACATCACCAGAGATCAATAAATATTTATTGGATTAGTACATGTGTGAATGTACTTTCATAAGCCAATAAGTATGGCTACCTGTAAACTAGGTCTATGTAGGATATAACCTATTTCTTTAATTGGGAGAGATTCTTGTGTGAGTCAGTAGTATCACTGAACAATGACAAATTATTTTTCTATGATCACATATCAAGTGGAAATATTATCAATTTTTAGTAATATTTAACATTTGAAAACTTCAACATTAAGTTGATGAAAATTATAATGTATAAGTCACATTAAAGGGTACATATATAGTTCATATTTTTTTCCTGTCAATAGAGGAATAGTATAGTAAAATCATTATGAGAGGTTATAGCTGAAGCAGGTCTCATGTCGCCAACTACGCAAAGTATTCAGAATTTTCTTTCATGGACTAAATGCATAAACATCCCCAGAGATAACTGCATTACAGATATAGAGCTGTCATTCTTTCCATTTCTTGAAACTTTCGCTTTCAAAATGTATAAACGATCTGTAGGAGGGCCCTTTGCAAGCAGGCAGCTTACAATTTTTATTTTTGCTTTTAAGCTGATATCATTAGCAAATCCTTTTTCTTTTGTAACTAATAGTCCTTGTGGGATGTATTGCAATGGTTAAAAAAAAATGATCAAAAGACATCTGGGCAAAAAATTAAAACATAAACTTGCTTTCAGTGCTCAATACTTCTTCTTCTTCTTCTTCTTTTTTATAGAGACAGAGTCTCACTTTATTGCCCTTGGTAGAGTACTGTGGCATCACACAGCTCACAGCAACCTCCAGCTCCTGGGTTTAGGCAATTCTCTTGCCTCAGCCTCTCGAGTAGCTGGGACTACAGGTGCCCGCCACAGTGCCCAGCTATTTTTTTGTTGCCATTTTGACCGGGGCGGGGTTTGAAC
>CAUYQV010028142.1:0-45533 GCA_963574575.1 Galagoides demidoff | reverse complement strand
TACTGAGCAATATTGTTTTATTGATTGTGTGCCTACTGACAGTAGCAACATGCAAGCATGCATTATTCTCATACCACTTCAGCCTGAATAGTTTGAAGGTAATATTGGAAATAATTTACTGTTGTCTATGTGTGGCAGTTTGGATGCTACAGTACTTAGAGCTGCCAATTTGGAAATGTACACAGATGAGTTATTGAAAGCCTTTATAGAACTAAGTTAATATATCAATATGTCAGGAGAGCCCAAACTTCTAAAAAGCATCACTGGTATGATTACTGTTCATAGTTATAGTCAATAGGAACAGTTCTTCAAAATTAAAAAGAAAACATTTTTATATTTCTTAATATAATCAATGACAAGGGGTAGATGAGGTTTTGCTAACAATGTCTAAATCTTACACCCCTCGGGTGACTTTCTATGACACAAGAGTTAACACATGAACTAAAGGGTGTGAATATATTCAGGTGGAGAATATACAACACCAATAGTGTTTTCAAATGAGGTTGTTTAGCAATTTTTCTTTTTTCTTTTCTTTTTTTTTTGAGATAGAGTCTTACTCTTTCGCCCTGGGGAGAATGCTGTGGCGTCATAGCTTGTAGCAACCTCAAACTCTTGGGCTCAAATAATCCTCCTGCCTCACCATTCCAAGTAGCTGGGACTATAGGGTCCAGCCACAACACCTGGCTAGTTTTTCTATTTTTGGTAGAGGTGGGGTCTTGCTGTTGCTCAGGCTGGTCTCAAACTCCTGGGCTTAAGCAATCTACTGGTCTTGACCTCCCAGAGTGCTGAGGCCAGGCATGAGCCACACTGCCTGGTCTAGACATTTTTTTAAAACAAACAATTTTTTTTAAACATCATTCCACATACGTGGTTTGAGAATTTTGTCTATTTTTGCATCCGAGAGCATTCTATTTAATTGATAACAGGTTTGTGTTTTTACTCACCTTCCTTTCCATGGGATAATTAACCTATTTACAGTTTTTCCCACTCTTATGTGTAGTAGTGTGGTCAAAATCCTTGTATACGTTTTATATACAACTCATTAGCCCAGGCTGGACACCAACAGTAAAACCAGAAAAAAAGTCGCAAATGAATAGGTGCAGAAGAATCCAATTGACAGAAATTTTTATAGCATTAAATTTGTTATAGATACAGTTTTGGCTGAAGAGAGGTGCCAAGTGCACGGGAATAATCTACTCGAGCATCAGAACAGTCATCTTCCCTTGGGGAGTAAAGGAAGGCAAAGAAATTGAAGTAAGGCTTAACTGTATTCTTACTTTTTATTCTTTAAAAATAATTTTAAAAAAACAAGAGAAAGTAATAATGTCTGTTTCACCTTGGAGATCACTGTATAAGACATCTGGTTTACTGTTTTACAGAAAACTGTACTTTTCTACTTGCTTGAAATAGTTCATAATTTAAAAATAATCTTAAATTCCATGAATAGATTAGAATGCTCTCTACAACAAGAAAATTCTATGTATGTTCTAAGTGCATTAGACTCAAAGATAAAAGGATCTATTAATGCACATATCTAATTGCTTCATTTGAAATATATTAACGACAGCATTTAAAAATGGAACCAGTACAACATGACACACAACAGAAGGGTCACATAGTTAAAAAATCTAAACAACACTGTCCAGAGAGTCTTCAGTGTTGGGAACAGGTTCTTAGAAACTGCAACTTAAGTGAAACAAAGTCTAATGAAATTGATTTCCCATGTGCTAACAGGAGTTAAGTTTCCAAGGTATGTTTCTGCTCACAAAAACATCACTTAACTTAAAAATAAACTTCTGAAATTTTTTTTTTTTTTTTTTCAGTTTTTGGCCTGGGCTGGGTTTGAACTTGCCACCTGTGACATATGGGGCCATAGGCACCATGCAACTTCTAAAATCTTTTAACATTAAACATTGAAATACATGTGAACTTCGCATACATTCTAAAAAGATTAGTAAAAAGGAGTAATAGCCATTTATTCCTGAGCAGGGGCACGGGTGGCAGAAACCCATTACAGCAGCTCAGGGAACAAGGCAGGCAGGAAGTACCGAGCAGGTGCCCTCCCGTGGCAGGCACTCTCACACCCCACACTGCTGCTGTGATTGTTTAGACACCCACACGGGTCTCCTATGCAGTTTGGGGGTGAGAAGAAGCCAGAGTCCCCAGAGAAAACCCACCCAGATATGGGGGAATGTGCGAACTCCACACAGATGGAGGTCCTGGCTGGGAATCTAGTGTTTTTTCCCCAACATCATTATAGGAAAATAACATTGAATGAAATAATGTTATTGGAGGACCTGCCATACCGGAGGAAATGGCATTCCCCTGAAAATGCAAGTCCACTGGGACCTCAGAGTGTGGACGTATTTGGAAAAAGGACATTGAGGAATGTAATTGGTCAGGAAGAGTCTTACTGAATCAGAATGGGCTTTCAGTCCAAGGACCCGTTAGTTGTCTTTGTAACAGGAGAGGCCACACAGAGACGCAGATATTCACAGAGGGAAGACAGCCAGATGATGATGGAGGTAGAAATTGGAGTGACGAAGCTGCCTGTCAGGGAGTGCCAGGGACTGCTGGCAACAGCAGAAGGCAGGAGAAGCAAAGAAGTTCCTTCTCTAGAGCCTACAGAGGGAGTGTGCCCTGACAACACCCTAATTTTGGATTTCTAGCCTTGCAAACTATGGGAGAATCACAATTATCACTGTTACTTAAGTCACTTGGTTTGTGGCATTTTGTTAAAGCAGCCCTGGGAAACTAATACAAACACTTTGTCCTTCAACTCTCTGGTGGTTGGAGCGGGGGCAGGGCCAGCACACAGGAGTCCCCATTGTTCAGGGACCCCCAGAGTTTCTGCCAACCTCAGTCCATCTCCTTTCCAGGAGCAGCAGACTAGGTGAGCGGCAGCACTCAGGTAAGGTGGGGAGGAAGCTTTAGGTTTCTTTAACCCCACACGAAATCAGAAATGGACCAAGGGTAAGATAGAAAGAACTTCAGAGCACGTGTGGTGAGAAGCGGCTCCTTCTGGGAGTGCATCATGAGGTGGGAAGCCTCAGCTGCGGAGCTGGAGACCTGGATTGGAAACTTCCAATTTTAGTAGTAGAACCTGTGTGAGTTGACCTCTCAGGGGACTGGTTAACAAACTGGTCAATGTACGAAAGTGGTCAAATGAGGAACTAGGCCTGCTGTACCAGCCTCAGTACATACATGTGGTGCATATCCAGTCTATGAGAATTAGGTCAACTTAAGGAGGTGGTCAAGGTTGGAAGGGGGTAAACAATGGGGGTGCTACTGTATATTCATGGGGATTAAATGAAATAACACTAGTAAAGATCTTAGCACCACAATAAAAGTAAAATTCCTCCCCCAACCATTAAAGAAACACTAAAAAATTAGAGCTGAGATAGGGAGGGGATGAGCCAGCCTGGATCTTTATCAGAAGGTCTCTTTTGAAAAGATTAGATAAAACCTACAAAGTGAGTTGTTTCTTTTTGGAGGTTGGGATAGAGTTGATCATTAGTGGTGTCAGTACACATTAGATCCTGAATATATTCCTACAATTTGGGGGATAATTATTTACAGGTGGCTGGCATTGCCATTTGCCCCAGCTACACAAGCTTAGAGGAAGCCTGACTGTTCAAGCCCTTACACCTTAAACCAGTCATCCCCATTCATGTGTTGCTACTGACCAGAAATAGCAGGATCACTTCACCAGCACAGAATTACAGAGTGGTGGCTTTCCTTGCTGGAATTTGCAATGTAAGCCTCTCTAAATGTTAAAAAAAAAAATTCCCAATACAAATATTCAGCAGGCAATTTTAAAATTGAATATGATCCCTTTCAGTGGGCATACTCTTTCTGCTGATACTTTTGCTAACCGCTGCCCTTTAATTCTTGTATTGTTTAAATTAAATACCCTGCAGTTATTCAGGAACTGTGAATCACATCTTCCCACTGGCAGAGGAGTTAATTAGCTCCTGGCAGGTCTGAATGTATGAGAAGATTGCAAGAAGGATTTATAATTGTGCACTGAGCTACAGCACGATTTTGATGTCTTTTGTTCAGCATTTACAATTCTGACACCATGTAGACTTTCAGTTATCTGATGGAAAATAAAAACTTTATTTGTTTTACATTCCGGATGGTGGCATCGTCATTGGTCATTTAGCTGAATAAAAGAAAAACAAAAATTGGTTTTATGGAAGCAAACACTCTGTAAAACTTGAAGACTTCTCTATAGGTCTAAAACTATAAACTTATCCTCTATAGCTATAGTGTGAAATGTATTCTTATCGTTACTGTTAACTTCAAAGGGACCAAACTTGAAGAATTTACTGAAAAAAGCCTCATTTTATCCCTCAACAGTAAAATAAGGTTTATTATGTTTATGCTCATATTAGCTTCAAGAAACTCAACAGTTTTTGAACTTAACAAGTAGAATTTCTCTGATCATTTTTCTTCATACTTTCCATATATCATATGCCAATTAAATAGGGTATTGTAGAAATTTTTTTCCAACTTGTTTTCATCTTTAACAGCCCAACTTGATGTTTGTCTCCTTGAGTCCTTTCTGAATTGATTAGCGCTCATTCTTTTTAAACCCTCTGAGATCCTAGAATGCATAGATGTGTACTGTCACTTGTTACGTCTCCTTTTCAAGCTAGTTGGTACTTACATCCTCAGCTAGACATTTTAGCTCATGTCTTTTTGCCTTTTATTTGGAGTATGTTGTTTTCTTTTCTTAGATATTTAAAAAACAATCTTGTTTTCTAAAAGCCATTTCTATCTGGAGTCAAAAGATCATTTCTAAAAGGTGAAACCTTTAAATTCTTCTTTACTACTTATTTATTTAGCCTGAGGTACAAAGGACTTCCTTGGACCTTGGACTTCCTTGGATCTTGTATGTTTCATCAATACATAGGTAGCCCAACTCAACTGTACATTAAAAAATTAGTCAATCATATATTTAAAAAATTACAAATTGGAATCACAAAGAAAACCATGTTTGATTTCTCTGGGTTACCCAAGTTTCTTCAAGGCACATTGGGTGGTGGAGATACTGGCTCCAGAGTCTCTCTGTCTTTTAGAGAAATTACGTGGAAGGTACTATGACCCGGGGCAGTGTTGTTTCCAAATGGGCAGCCTGGTATGTTAGCTAAATCAGAAAAGCAAGAAAATGATGGAGAGTTGGGCCTTGGAATCTGGGTGTCTGACTAGAGTAAGAGAACCTCTGAGTCAACTCTTCTCCCTATTATCCAGTTTCTCCCTTCTAACTAGTTTCATTTCCTCTTACTTCTTGATTAGACACTGGAAGTTCAGAAGTATTATGATAGTGAGAACAATGCCATGGGAATTTCCCTGCGCACAGAAGGCCCTGCTGCAGAAAATCTCCAAGGGGCACAATTCACATTGTGTGGGGGGATGAGCGGGGCCCTACTGTTGTACAGCATATTTGCCCTGTTTAAAACTCAGGTGGATTTAAACAGAAAATGCCATTCCAAAGAATACCTAGATAATGTGCCTTATATAAAGAGTTGTATAAAAATGTGGTCAAGAGTATCACGTACTCTGTGGTTTGATTCATTGCAGAAAAATTATATTTCTGTTCTGTCTTAGTGAAGAATTTAGACAAATTACTCAAATTCTTTGTACCTCAATTTACCAAACTATAATAATTCATCCTTACAAGGCCGCAATGAAACCTAAATGAAATGAAATAAGTAATGTGCTCAGAAGTGTGCCTGGCACGTGATAACACTCACAAACATCTGTTATTTTTATTATAGATTACGGTTATTAAATTGCCAATTAGACTTGAACTGGAAGCAATTTAAAACACTTTGTTGCCCTCTATCAGGATCGGATAAGAAGACTTAACATTTTGGAAGTAATACCATGATACTTGTCTCATGTGACTTTCAGGTCACTGAAAAATAGAGGTATAAAGACACGGAGGGAAGAATTAAGAGAGTAAGTAACTTACTTTTTCTTTCGGAGACATTTAGAACAAGGAAGTCTCTACCTCCAAAAACTTGAGTGGTAGGAGGGGATTCCTTCTGTATCTTTACTGTTTAAACACGCTCAGTGTGCGCACTGGTGGAGCAAGCCTGTGTCTCTCTAGCAGCTCTAAAAATACACGAAATTCTTCCCTCACCTGCCCCATTTTTTCCTTTTTGGTAATTTCTGGTTTACTTTTCTCACTTTGCCCCTGTCTCCTTTCACCTCTTTCATAAAGAATATTCTGCTTTTCTCCGTCATTCTAGAAGGATCGTGGGGACTTTAAATTGATACAGCTGTACAGGAGGAAATGCGAAGCCAGGGATGCTCCGTGGCCTCTGGGCGAGAGAGGCGCGGGTTGACTGCAAACACACAGGTGGCTTTGATTGAGGTTTAACACAGGAACGGTCCAAGAACTATCAGAGGAAAGGAAGACAAAGCTGCCGGCAAAGGGAAAACTCAGTGGGAGAAACGTTCTCCCAGAGGGCTGGGAGGAAACAGCCGGTTAGAGAGAAGAGTATCGGTCAGGAAGGTGCCAAAGGTAGTGTGCAAGGAGCCGGGGGGACCTGCTCCCTGCCGGGGCCAGAGTGAGGGCAAGGACGGCTTACATCTAGGTGCTCATGCACACTCAGGCATCTACTCGTGCACACACGCGCACACACGCACAAGTGTACACACGCAAAGTGTACACACGCACAGGTGCACACACGAGCAAACATATATTCAAGGGTCTTCGGGAGGTAACCACAGAACATCCAAGTTCCCCTGGTAGTGGCGATGCGAACTGGCGGATGGGGTAAACTGCGCCATAGGCTTTGTGGGGACCAGTCTGAGTCACCGTGGGAAAAAGCAACACGAGTTGTAACACTTCTCATAAATCAGCCCCTATGAGTATTCCCGAGCACTCCTCTGGCCCTGCCCCATTGTGTTCTGTGACTCTCCCCTTCATGGCCTCTGAGGACGAGGTCCCGAGACTGGGTCCTGCTACCACCCGTGGACTCGTTTCATTGCTCTCCATGGCTATGTTCTCAGACCCAAGAGTCAGTCTGCCTGTCACTCACGTCAGTCAGTGGAGAAGAGGATAGAAATCAACAGTTTCACTTTTATTTACAGAAAAGCCAGCAATTCTGGAAGCAGCGGGGATACCTTCCCGAAGATCTGCTCTGCCCCCCTTTTACCGTTGTTACTTTTTACTCTCACAGTAAAAGTGACATCAGCCGTGTTAGCACTCATCCAAGGAAACCTGAAACAGATTCCTCCTCATTGGTTACCAGGTTACACAGTATCTTCCTATATTAAAAGGTCATATCTTCAAAGCATTTTTCTTCCAGACTAAATTTATGGCCAAAACTTCACAGAGTGTCCTGAGTCCTTGGGTGGTACCACAGAGTCCAGTTTCCACAATTATCGATGACAGTAGCCTTGGCAATGAATAAACAATCTCCAGAGGTCAGCACACAGGCTCATCCTGCCTTGTTACTGCCAGACCATGCATGAAATGGCTGCTTAGGCTATTCTGAAAACAGCTACTGTTATTCAGACAATGGTTGTAAGCCAAGGAAACAATTTCCCTGGAGATATTTTAAGGCTATCATTCATTCTCTCTCTCTCTCTCTCTCTCTCTCTCGATGGAGACTTACTCTGGCACCCTGGGTAGAGTCCTGTGGCGTCTTCATAGCTCATAGAAACCTCAAGCTTTGGGGCTTCAGAGACCTTCCTTCAGCCTTCTCAGCAGCTGGGACTACAGGTGGCACTCACCATCACACCTGGGTAGTTGGGTAGTTTTTCTATTTAGTCCAGAGGGATCTTGCTATTACTCAGGCTCGTCTTGAACTTCTGAGCTCAAGCAATAGACCTGCCTCAGCCTGCCACAGTGTTCAAATTACCGGTGTGAGCCACCATGCCCAGCCAAGACTACCATTCTTTGCTACTCCCCAAACTCTAGTGTTTAGTATTTTACTAAAATCTGGTATTCTAGATTTTAGAAGCAGCATTACATGCAGACAACAGCATGGGCTTCATCTGTGATAACGAGAGCTGCTTGGCAGTGTGTGTGTCTTACAGATTCTAGGAAGCACCCCAGAGAAACAGAAAGTGAATCGAGAGTGCAGAAGCTCTGTGGAAAGGCGAGGAGCAGAGCTGCATCGCCTGATGTAGGGTATGCAAAGGCGAGATTACCGACCAACTGCAAATAGTCTGAAAAGTGAGGAATGAGAAGAAGGGCATGTGGGAACTGGGGAAAGAAAATCCCTCCCTAGTAAACTGGGAACTGAGCCACTACCAAAGAAAAGCTAGGAGTTTTTTGGTTCTGTTTTTGTTTTTGCCTAACGTGAATCTAGTCTAGGGAAATGAACTAATATTCATGACCCAAAAGAAAAACATGATTCTTTTTTATTTTAATAGAAAGTTCTAAAAAGAACAACTATAAAATACTAGCATCATACATTTCACTGTACTGAAGGAATATGAATACTGACAAGAAGAAATGGCAAAAGAAGAACAAGTCTCTGTTTTATTAAAGTTGTGAATAATATGACATAAAACAGGGAATAAGCTGGCTTTGGGGATTCAAAATCTCATTGTATCTGAGATGCCCCGTGTTCTACAGGAGACACTGCTACATAGGAAAGAACATGGGGGAAGAAATAGCTCATAAGTTATGTCTAAATGCTGTGTGCTTCGTGGAAAAACACTACTTCATATGCAGAAATTAAATCACAATTTAATACAGGTGATAAGTGAAGGGCAGTCCAAGACCAAGGTAAAAAGCCATACTATAAAAAATTCATAAAATAAACACTTTTCCAACCAAGACACAAAAATGAGCACTTAGGACATCTAAAGATTCTCAATATTATTACTCATCAGGGAAAACCACAGTAAGGTATCACTTTATACTCACTGAGCAGGCTAGAATCAATCACCAGATAACAACAAATACTGACAAGGATTTGGAGAAATTGGAACCCTCATACAATGCTATTGGGGATACAAAATGGCAGAGCCACTTTGAAAAACAATCTGATGATTCTTCAAATGATTAAACATAGAGCTACCATTTGACCCAGCAATTTCAGTCCTAGGTGTATGCCAAAGAGAAATAAACCATGTGTTCACAAGAAACTTTGCAGCATTATTCATAATAGTCAAGAGGCAGAAACACACCAAATGTCCCTCAGTAGACAATTGATAAGCAAGATGTGGTGGACCCATAAAATGGAATCTTATTGGCTATAGAAAGGAGTAAATATTCTAGTGTAATATTCTTGAAAATATTACACTAAATTTAAATAGGCACAAAAGATTGCATACTATGTAACTTAATTTGTATCAAAGAGCAGAATAAGGAAGTTTATAGAAACAGAAAGTAGGATTAGCAGTTGCTTAAGGCTGAGGAATGAAATGGGAGTATACAGGGTAATAGCTAAAGGGTAGAGGGTTTCTCCTCAGATTATGAAAATATCCTGAGATTGATTCTGGTGATGTTTACACATATCTGTGAATACAGTAAAATCTATTGAAATGTACATATGACATAAGTGAATTGTGGGTATGTGAATTATATCTCAATAAAGCTCAAAGTAGAGGAGTAAGTAAGTAAATTATAGCAATGGGGAAGAAGAGACATTGAGATGTCTGGAAAAAATAAGCTAGTAAATATTTTAATATTTGTTTGCAACATATAATGTTTATACAATTAAAAGGGGATTCAGCTCCAATACAACATTTGTGCTAAAATACCAAGAAAAAGAGTGCTTAAAGCAAAAATGTAACCCATAAAAATCTCTGGGGATGGATGGTTTCACTGGAAAATACATCAAATATGCAAAGAAGACTTGCAGCTAAGGAGAGATTTCAGAAATAGAGATCAAATTAGAATTTGATAAATTTCTGGTATATCTTTGCAGCTATATGAAAGGTGGATTCCAGTCAAGCAGAGAGCCGAATAAAAAGAGAAAGGAGAGTAGAGACAATGGTATTTAAGAAGCAAGAGGAAGAAAATGAGCCAGCAAAGGAAATCAAGGAAGCCAGCCAGGTGGATGATCAGGTAAGAGCAGTACCATGCAGGCGACAAGACAACTTTTGAGACCCGAAGTCGTCAACAGTGCGGAGAACAGCAGGCTTCTCTAAGCCAGCACCTCAGTCAGCCAGGCAGTAATTCAGGGAAGGAAATTCACTGCACTCAGAGCTCAGGGTCAGAGTGTATCTTAAAGTGTATTTAAGAAAAATATTTTGCAGCTACCATAAAAACGGCATAGAATATTTTACACATTTGAAACAGGGTACCAAGGAAAGTTGAAATACTGTTCAAACTTGGGAGCAAATTATCTCTTGCACTGATAACCAGAACGGGACACCTTGATGACTGGCACTGGATTTCTGACATGGACTCCTTGATCTAAACCAATGAGAAAAGGAAAATTTCTTATTATATTTTAACAAATACACAGAGAGAGAACACCTCAGACCACAGGGATGGAGGAGGGAGGGAGGTGCTGTTCCCGGAGGAGTTCCACCGCGATTCCTATCACGGCTTCTGATGGTCTCAAGGCTGAGAAAACGGTGACTGGCAACAACTTCGTTCCCGCATCCTTTCTCTGAAGGAACGATGTGCATGGAAGAGAGCAGGAGCAGGAGGAACCATTTTCATGACACAATTCTGAAAACTCTCCGGCTGCTGTTTCGGACCTGATGGTGCAGTCTAAGGATCTTCTGGATGAGGGAGAGGCCTCTGGCAAAACCCAGCGATCTCCTGCAGCCCCAGACCAAATCTCAGGAGCACCAGTACCTTTTATTTTCTCTTCATTTCAACTAAACCATTAACTAGAATACCCCATTCCCTGCCCCTACCAGCTAAGAGCATGTTCTCTATAATTAATTATAATTAGAGCTTAATCACTTAAAATATCTTAAAAGGTAATAATTATCCTCACTACACTGAGGACTCACCTGCATCTCAGACAGTCACTTGGCACTGGGTGCTGTAATTGGGGCAGGACTGCAGCATTTGATGAGCTGGATATTGGAGAGTAACATTTCTGATAACACATTTAGTTCCCAAGGTGACAGAGAATGTGCTAAGGAAGTGAAAAAAAACCTCTTCTGTTCTCTTTTAAGCAGCATAAACTCAGAAGTCTGGGAGTGAGTCCAGGGGATGAAGGACAGCACCTGGGCCACTCAGGGATGCCAAGATGGGCAAAGGTTTCATGCCATGTTATCCACTGAAGCATGGCATGATTCCATTTACGGTGATTCCATTCATTTCTATAAAGGTAAACCTCCAGAAGTTAAATTTAAATTTACCTTTTAGAAAAAAGTTTTAAATGGTCTGTATTTTTGAGGGTGTGATGGCATTTTATCTTGTAATTCAAAATAATGTTTCAAATATGAACAGTCATAGTTAAATTTCCATATGGTTTTTACTATTTGGCTGCTAGTCTCATTAAAGTTGACTTTTTCCAGAACATGAGATATCTGTGTTGTCAAATGTGAAGACAAACAAAATTATTTCTAGCTCACTAATTTACAGGGAGCTAGGAAAATGTAGATCATACAAAAGCTATTTCTATTCATATCATTTTCAAACCTGCCGTTACTGAACATCTTATGCGAACTGATCATATTCTGTTGATATGTGTAGCACATCTCTCCCTCCGAAAGCTGCACCTGACTCATATATAGAGCCTGATGACCAGCCATAAATTACCTTTGGCAATCAAGGTAGAGAATAAGCAAAAAAAAAAAAAACTGACAAAAATAAAAAATAACAGTAAATCACTTCAGGGTCCTCAGTAATATTAATAAATATAAGCACTTAACTTTGGTAGCTTATAAGATTTCTAGAAAGTCAATCTCGATCACTAAACGATCCACTCTGAGTTTTGAGGGATGTATTGGTCCATTTCATTCTTTGCTATGCTTAATAATTTTTATCTTTATTTTTACAACTTAATGCACTGCACTTTTGCATTGAAACTTCATAAAATTTATACATTTTAGCTTCAATATATAGTGATATTATTTGTCAATAATCCTTCCAAATGTAAGCTCAGCTTCCCAAGAATCCAAAGGCATCGTCTGTAAGGCGTCATCCAAAGCCCTCATCGTGTTCTGTTCTCTGCCTTTTGCTCAGAAGCAGAGAGCATCTGCTGCTCAGAACACATACGCTTTTATGTGCTTTGAAGTTCTTCTTCCATTATTCATAATTCTGCCTAAGCCTACCTCATACTTCAAGGATCAACTCAGATGTCACTTCCCCAGAAGAGAAGCCTTTCTAAATTCCCTCAATTATTATTCTCCAGCATCTTCCTCCCAACCCCCATCGCCTGTGAGTGTGGCTTTATTATAAAGTTTGTTCATCATTTCACGTAATTGCTTACTTCCTGACATATATGTGCCAGACATCAAGTTCTCAGAGACCAGAGATTCCTTCTCTCTTACTCATCCCTTTGTCCTTAGTACTTCCCTGGGTAGGGCACGTTAATTCAAAAATGTCTGTTATAACAAAAGGAATATTTGGGTAAATGAGTCAAGAATGCTATGTACTAGGAGCTCTGCTGTCTGAAATTTCATTTAGGATAAGCTAGCAGACCATAGACCTATCTTTAACATGGAAGAAGACAGATTAGATACGAAAATAGAAGAGTGATAGAAAGGGCTGCGCTGGTATCACAGGGAGAACTGCAGGGTCCCACGAGAAAGACAGAAACTTTGTAGCATACTGTTAAAGTAATACCTGCCTGGCTGCATTGAATGGAGAGGGGCGTAGCCCGTGGGACCTAGAACACCCACTCCAGAGTAAATCAAATCTTTAGTTTAAACTGCAGCTCTGCTACTTAACCAGCAAATCTAAATTTTAACTTCCCAAAGTTGCTTTTTTTTTTCCATAAAACTAAGCTCCTGAAGTTTGGAGCATGATTAACAAGGTAATATCACCAGAAGTGCCTGGCACATGCTAAGTACTAAATCATAGTTATTATTATTTTTTTAACCTTTCTTTCTTTTTTTCTTTTGTTGCAATTTGGCCAGGGACAGGGTTTGAACCCACCACCCTTGGTATATGGGGCCAGCACCCTACCCACTGAGCAACAGGTACCACCCTGTAGCTATTATTTTTTTTACGCATGAATTTACCTTTTATCCTATTTCTGCCCTTTTGAGTTCACAAGTTAAACGTGCTTATCTGATGCTTGAATTAATATGTGTATCCACGACCACTTAATTAAAAATGTAACCTGATATAATCTGAGAAATGAAAACCTCTATTTAGTAACATACTAAAGCCATTGTTTATGTGTTACATTGGGAGAAATACCACCAACAACAAAGGGTTGGACCAAAGCTCTAAAGTTCTTCGTAACCATAGGCACATTTCGCCTCATTTTTGTTGTCTGGAAAATAGAGCTAAAATTCCAAATTTGAATACAGATAGGTTGTAAGAAATAACAATCAGGAAATACAATAATGAAGCACTTAGTCCTTAAAATGTTGGTAGCTGGTATCATATTTAATGTTCTTTTCTAAAAAAAAAACTAAAACAATAAATAAGCCCAGGCCAGAGTTTACTGAAAATATAATTGAGACCAACTGCAAATTGAAGTACTAGCATCGTGCCTTTGTGAATATTGCTCACATGGTGGCCTCCAACAGAAAAAAGCAGAGTGGGGATCAAGTACCAACTCCATGGGACTGACTCCGGGGCCTCAGGCTCTTCTTCTAGATCATCAGATCCTCTTTATCATCTTCTGTAAATTGGGGATAATCAGCTCTCTTCTAATTATCTCAGAGTTCTTTCAAGAATTAAAATGTGACAAGGCGCCCATAGCTCAGTGGTTCAGGTGCAGGCCACATACACTGAGGATGGCGGGTTCAAACCTGGCTCAGGCCTGCTAAACAACAATGAAATCTAGAACAAAAAAATAGTTGGGGCATTATGGTGGGTACCTGTAGTCCCAGCTACTTGGGAGGCTGAGGCAAGAGAATCTCTTAAGTCCAAGAGTTTGAGGTTGCTGTGAGCTGTGACAGCACAGTACTCTACTGAGGGCGACATACTGAGACTGTCTCAAAAAAAAAAAAAGAATTAAAATGAACATGGTACTAATGAATTATTGAAACTAAAAACAATGATAGAATTTTACTGACCTGCCTTTTTTTGTAGGTAAAGTAAGGATGAAAACAGGGTGAAATAAAGGATTACAAATAGCAAACAGAACCTTCCTGAGAAGTTTAAGTGAGAGGATCACAATGGAAGATGATAAAAATAAGCAACTGTCATCTCTTTAGCTACACGGCACTAGGCTCTACCAGTGAGTAAACAGTGTTCATAAATGCTTACCAGGAGAGCCAAGAAGCCAAAGAAAGACTCAATCTGCCAACCAAGCCACAAGGCTGATGTCATGATAGACGCAGTGTGTCCTCATGGAAAGAGCAAGGCCTGGAAGACTGTGTAGGTATCTTTAGATGAATCATTATTAGCTGTTGGTCTTTGCTGAATCTGAACATTTTTTAAAGTAGATGGAGCATAATAATACTTGCCTTAGAGGAAGACATAACAAATGGAGGGTCTATCACATAGTAAGGACTCACCAAACCAATCCTTTGGAGCTGGGTCCCCCACACACAATCCTTTAGCTCATTGATTTTGCTTCTTACAAGGAACCTGCATAGGTTTCCAGGGTTTCGTACTAGTGCTCATCATCTGCTAACATCAGTCACAGATTCTCTGCTATTTAGCTACAAAAAATGGGGACATGTCAAAGGTCCAAGAATAGTCTTCAGGTCAAAGTCCTCAAACCTATGACTAATCCCTAATCATGTACACTTCATCAGTATTATTATTTATTTTATCTTTCATCACTTTCGACCACTTCCTAATATTAAAGAGTAGTGAAAATAATGGAAAACAGAGAGCTACAGCTCCCCGTTCCCTTCAAACTAGCCACGTTCCATCTGAAAACTTTGATTTTGTATATTCATAAGCACAGGACATTATCAGCTTACTTTAAGTGGAATTTAATTATGGCACTATTAAAAATGCTATTCAAGGGGCAGCACCTGTGGCTCAAAGGAGTAAGGCACTGGACCCACATGCCAGAGGTGGTGGGGTCAAACCCAGCCCCGGCCAAAAACTGTAAAAATGCTATTTAAAATATCACTCTTTAACTCAAATGGAAGAGTTTTATCAACTTAAGTTATAATATAAAAAATTCACATATATTTTCAAATTGAGATTTGGGTAAATTTGTCTGTTAAAAGAAAATCTTGATAGAATCTAAATCATTTTCAAGGCATGCCTAAATTCCTTGAATAAACAATGTAGTTGGTTTGTTATAAATTAACTTTATGAAGAGTCATACAGAATGTTTAGTTGATATGAGCCGTATGTGCAGAGGTAAACATAGACTTCCTTCTCCAGTCCGTACAGTGAACGCCTGCTTTTGTGACTACCAAGAATCCACGCCCCTGTCTTGAACTAAAGCCTCCCATTGCCATTTTCCTTCTGCACAATCACTCATGTTTCCATGCAGTGTGGTGGTAGAGTCCATTCAGGTGGCTTGGCATGCACACTTGTGGGCCAAGGCAAAGCAATTGGACTCCTGTGATTTTGAAACTTGATTAGATTAAAACCGATATTGGAAAAAAGAAAACTAGAGCCAATTCATATCAGTGCCCAGTTTTGGTAAATCAGTGGCTCACTTATGCTCCTAAGGGGCCAGAATCTTTCT
This sequence comes from Galagoides demidoff, assembly GCA_963574575.1. Taxonomy (NCBI): domain Eukaryota; kingdom Metazoa; phylum Chordata; class Mammalia; order Primates; family Galagidae; genus Galagoides; species Galagoides demidoff. The sequence goes on along the minus strand of CAUYQV010028142.1, from coordinate 29,814 downwards.
GCGTTCTCTCTTCTTCCACAGGGCACAGACTCATCTTCCTCATTGCCTTCCTCTCATTTTCCCAAGCTGGCTGCTTAGGCTCAGATGTGACAAAGTGATGTAATCCTACAGAGTGGCAACTCGGCCTGGGCTCACCTGGATATCTCTTCACTTGAGCTGACCAGGTAAGCTTGATTCTGTGGCTAAATAAATAAGTATAGTCCAACTCTAAATATGTAGCTCTGTATTTTCAAATATTCCAAATATGATTTACTACTAATTTGTAATTATGCCTTTTGAAACCTGGAGTGTCAATATACTTTCAGTGACTCTTTTTGGTAGTAATTTTAAAGGGAAGAGAAAAAGTATCTTTGCTGTGTCCTCAGTAATCTTGTACCTTTATTTTCAGTTTTGCTCTACACGGACTCTGCTCCAGCCAGAGCAGCTGTAGCTGGGAGCTGCCTGGGTTTTGCTTTCTTGCTCTCTTGTGCATACTTATGTCCAAGACATGGGGCTCACCATTAAATGTTTGTTGAATTAATAATTGAGACTATTTAAATGAGGAAATGAAATTATTATGGTAAGAGTTTAAGAGTAGTTACCATAAACAAGAAGAATGAAAGAGATGCGATTCCAGCAAAAGAAAAGGAAATGAATGTATCATGAAACTGACAGCAATAAAGCAGGCCGAATATGAGCTGCATATTAAAAATACGGCTGTCTCGGGACTCATACGATTTGGCTCTGAGAGTTATTAGAATCTCTCAGGCACACACTCCTGACAGTAAGCAATTGACTTTAAGAAAATATTTCTTTGTTTGTTATAAAATTTATTCAGTCAACACTATTCCTGGGAAGAATACAGATGTAAAAGAAATCATCTCTACTCTCGATGTCCAATGTGTTCAGAAGTCTATCAAATTTATAGACTTTTAGAATTAGAAGGACCTAAAACTATTATTTCAACCAAACTTGTTCAGTCTATAAATAAAAAGTTTGAAGTATGGAGAGGTTCCCCAAGCCTGTAATATTTTCAGTACCACCTATTAGTCACATATGCTGTGTTGTCTTAAAGCATTTATAAGCATCATACACCCACTACCTTATTCAATGTGCTCTACAAACCCTGTGAAACAAGAGTCCCAATTTATGGGTGACCGAAATCCAGCAAGGTGGCCCCACAGGCATGTTGCTCACCTGCAGTGAGGCCCAGCTCTGCTGACTCCCAGCCCGCACCTACTCTACAGTACTTACACCTTGAACCTCTGAGACTACCTTAGTGGAGAATGTGGAGCCCAGTAATTGGGCACAGAGTAATTGGCCTTTATGTGCGGGGTGTAATAAATGGCTATATGCATTTATTAAGATCATCATGCTGGGGCGGCACCTATGGCTCAAAGGAGTAGGACACTGGCCCCGTATGCTGGAGGTGGTGGGTTCAAACCCAGCCCCGGACACAAACTGCAAAAAAAAAAAAAAAAAAAAAAACCAAAGATCATCATGCTATATTTAACAGCTTTTAATAATAATGTGCTTACTGTTTACAAATTATAAAGATAAATGAAAAAGCAAAAAGTCGGGAGATACACCTGATGAAATAAGCCATTTTAAGCTAGAGCAATAAGTACACTGGAATCAGCATCCCTCATAGCGGCCTGGCCAGAATGTCCTGTGAGGTCAGGAGAGACTGACAGGGCTCCTGCAAAAGGAAGGAACCCTGCACAGGAGAGAGAGCCACTCCCGATCATCTCGGCCGCGGGTTCTGTGTGATGTGCACACATCTGCAGTGAGTTCAGCTGGAACTACCTCCCTCGTTCCGTGTTCAAAACCAGGACTATTCACTGATTCACTCACACCTGTGTTTATTCACTGTCGCAGCTGGGATCATGTGACTGGGAGTTGAATGTGGCAAGCAATAGGAGAAGAGTTTTGGTAGATGACTTAGGATCCCCTTTCAAAGAAGCCAAGTTAAAAGAGGTTGGGTTACATCTAGAGAACATTACACTAACTTTAGCTCCTCTTCTTTTCAGAGGTAGAAGCTTCACTTTTGTCCATGGTTTTATGTAGTTTCCTGGCCAGACTGTTTTATTTTGATTTGATGATCTCATTTTCTGGCCTCTTTTCCAGGACAGCAATTCCTAAAATCTTAATAACTACAATGGAACAACCATACTCCATTTAATGGATATAAGTTTTAGAGAATAATGTCATTTCTGAACACTTAATGAGTTTCACAATTAAGAAGGCATTAAAGTTCAAGGTCTTATAGAGAAAGAAATCTTCCTAATCACAGCATTCCTCTCTGAATGAATAACCCAAGTAGTCTTTTCTTTCTGATTTAATGGTCAAAGACATTAGTTTATATGTATACTTACTTGTACTTGATTTTGACATAATTCAAATACGTGAAATGCTATTTTAACCACCATCACAGAAAACTATTATGTATGTTTTCATGTGTGTATATAAAATAGTATAGCATAATTTATATGACATTGATACAGTATACCATACCACGTCTATACCTACGTGTATATATCCATAATAGCATTTTAAATAGCCATTTCACATAACAATTATGTCAGATTCAGAGCATATCTACAGCTACTCTACAATGTACATACCGTAGCATTTAGCTCTATACCTGTGATATGTAATAGTAGGTATAATATAATAGTTATATATATGTATTAGTAGATGTAGAAATATGTTGATATATAATCATCTTTTAATTATTAATAAAATACAGTTTAAGGAGCAAAAAGTGACAATTTTTCAAAAATGAACTAGTGCACATACACATTCTGTTTGACGTGTAGACTGGAAGGATTTATAATAGTGAAAGGGCTGATTATATTTTATATTTCCTGTTTGAGAAAGAAAGAAAATTGAAGCAATCCTCTCAAAGTTCTTCAGCACCTAAGCAGGTACCACTGCTCTACTCTGAATTTTCCCTGACACACCTCATGGCGGCCTCAGTGTTGTACATTACCCTCAGGCAGCCTGATTAGAACAGGCTCTCACTACAAGAAAAATCCTATTTGCTCATCTCAAATTCACTTTCTATCTCTAAGACCCTGTTTGTCCACAGAAATTGTCTTTCTATTATGAGGTCTATTCCAATTTGTAGACCATCCTAAACATCTGATCCAGGCCAAATATCATGCCTGATCAAAATAGTCTAAGAGATCAACTGGAATTTGAGTTAAAGTCCAGTTGTCTGCCAGGTGGACTGATGACTTTACTGTGATGTCATCGTACTTCTGTTCTGTCCGGTACCCAGCCAGCCTGTGCTTATTATCTATAATGTTCACCTATAAAAATCAACCTTGGTAACTAGCTTGGCACATACTGCTTGAAGTGGTTGTGCAATGAATATGATAAGTGGCTAATGCCTTTTACTTGGCATTGGTGTATTTAAATTCCATATTGTTGCTTGGTTACTTTTATTTAGTTTTTATAAACTAAATAACGGTACTAAAGTACTGTTAGTACTGTTTAGTACTAAAGTACTAAAGCACTTGGTGTGCTTTTTAATAAATGTGTATTGATAACATTTTCTTTTTTCAGTTTTTGGCCAGGGCCAGGCCACCTCTGGCATATGGGGCCAGCACCCTACTCACTGAGCTACAGCTGCTGCCCTATTGATATTTGTAACTACCATACTATTACGGATATCAGGCAGGCATTAAGCTTTTGCACTGAATTGAATGAGGAAAACCTCTAGCCAGCATCAGGTTGAGAAGAACAAATGGTACCCATGCCGTAACGGAGGGCTCACAGTTTGCCAAAGTAAAGCAACAGGAAGATGGTGAATTAAAATCCTTTTTCCTGAGAATTGCCATATTACATGAAAATACCTATTTATGCAGCTTCTAGTTTCTGAACTCATCTTACTCCATTTTAAACAATGTTCTATCATTTCATTGTTTTCTCAACAGACACCCTATTGAAATAAAATGATCCAACTTGGTATCAAAGAGCATCCCTCAATTTCACTGCCTTTGCCCCGATCTGAAATCTCCAACACACACACACAACATACACAGCATCACGGTGCTTTGATGTCATCATATTTCTTCTTCCAGACGACTCATCAGTTGTTGTAACCCGTCTGTTCTTTATCATGTGCCAATATGGAGTCTGTCAGTCACTGTTGTATAAACAACAGCCTCAAGACCTTCGTAGCATATAGTTCTGAGTTTTGGGTTTTCCCCAGAAATGGACTGAGTTGACAGGGTGACTGAGTTGCTGAACTTCAGGCTACAGGGACCAGAGTGTGTCCTTTATATATGTCTCATCTTGGCCCTGAGACCATCAGACTGGCTGACATATTCTTCTCATAAGAATTGCAAAATACAGAGGGCAAGCCCCACTGTGCAAGCTCATGTCAAGCCTCTACTGACATCACAACTAGAGACAACTCATTGGCCAAAATATATCACTGAGTCTAAATTCCAGAGATGAGAAAGAACAATTGGACTTCTATGGGCAGAACTGTGAAGTTACAGGAAAGTTACAGGAACGGGTATGGATGCAGGACCAATGCAGGGTTGCTTTCAGCATCTCAGTCCACCCCAGCGGATGAGGACACGTGCCCTTTCATCACTCCACCGCACCTGCTGTCATCTACTACATACAACTTAGAATTACAGCTGCAAAAATAGATTGAAACTTAAAAAAAAATGTCAGTACATGGAATGAAGGAAGAAGAGGAAAAACTAAAGTTTTTTCACTCTTAGCTGGAAACATTAAAAAGTAATAATTAAAAAATAAAAAGCAATGTGTTCAGGGAATGTGGCTGGAGCAGAATGTTCCTTCTGGATGCGATTTATTTAGCATCGTGTGGGAGGAATTGTGATTTACTGTGCCTAACCTTATGCATATTTCACTTAATTTTGAGAAAAATTAAGAACTACCATATCAACTACCTTCTAAGTAAAACTAAGAGTTTGTTGATATTGCTAATTAATATTGTTGAAAACATACTGTGTATTCTCTGTTACTTCCAACTAGATTGTAATTGTCAGATTGTGAAGAAAAATAATTTCTGCCTTATCTTTTATTACCTACAAATAACCCAATTTTGTGTTATAAATAAAATATTGAAAATGTTAATACCATTCCCATATTCTAAAATCCAAAAGATAGCAAGCACAAGAAGGATGAAAATGAAGGGGGATCGCAGACATTGTCCGGTGGGGGGCAGATAGAAAATGGCTCAGCCACTTTGCAAAACTGTTTTCCATTTCTGATAAAATGAAATACACAGTATAAGAAATAGCAACCCCATCTCTAGAAGTCCTTTGCTATCTTTACCCAGTATGCAATAATGTTTTCATTTTGGAGATTCTCTTTAGGGCTGCCATCTTTGTCTGGCCGTATTTTAATTTGCTCTTTCAATCTCTCCCAAATTCTGTTTACTTGTGTCTTTTTTGTTCTCATTTTCCCAAGATTTAAAAATAGCAGATTCTAAAGATTTTGTTGTTATTTTTCTTTGGGATTGAACTGTAGTCTACTCTCTCTGCTACATGTAGTCATTATGCAAACACGCGTGGATGCTATTATGCGTCCTGTGTGACACTGACTAGACCTCAAGCCTCGCAGGTAGTCTTCTTATGGCCTTTACTATTTTGACTTCTTAACATTTGTTTGATGAACACTTATTTAATAATTGAAATCCAGAGATGTTTATAGCAAACATAAGCTATTGATTTCCATCTACTCTTTGATATCAAAGTAAGTGCTATGGTATGTGAGCACAATTCATTCACCTACTTGAAGAAATATCTTTAATATTTCTGGATGATATAAATATGCTAAACAGTGAGTCTTGTCTGAAATGCAGAATGTCTCACAGCAGACATCTCATTTTACTCCCAGGAAATATTAATGCGACATGATGTCTGAGTTAAAGCGGGTTTGTGTTGTTCCAATTTGCTGAGTTTGTCAGTCAGCTGCCACACAGCTCTGTGGGCATCCACCACCCGGAGCCCATGGAGTTAGAGCCCTCATCCTCTCTCTCTCTCCCTCCCATTTTTGATGTCTTTATTACTACTCCCTTCTTGCACTTTAATAAGTCTTCATTATAATCAAAAACAAGGAAAATAAAAGTCAAAACCATCATCAGCAACACAAAATCCCATCGCGATATCGCGATATGCCTCGCTCCCAGTCTCTTTCCAATCTATTTTTAGATCACTGACAAAAATCACAAATAAACAGGTCTTGGTTCTTTACTGTATCCGCCTCTCTCCATCCCCTGAGGACGTGCCCTAAGTTTCACAGTCACTGATATGGGAATGCTGCTGCCCTCCAGAAGCCCTGCTGAATCCCCCCTGCAAAATACAAGCACCTCTTCCTGGATCCCCCCTCCTGTGACTTTCTGCAGTGTTTGACTCTGCTCCCCACCCATTCCTTCCTATCATGCTCCTTCTTGGCTTCATTTCCATCTCTGCTACCACCAGCCCGCTCTATGGCTTCTCTTTCTCCACCTGCCTTTCGGCTGTAATTTTCTCCGTAGTCTTCTCTCGCGTCCTCTCCTTAGGGAGTCCAACCCCACTACACTGTCAGCCTTTACCTCCCATCCGATGGATCAAACTCTGTATTCCTCACCTGCCTCTTCTTTTAGGTCCTGCACCCACATTAGCGACCCTCTGCTTGACAGGGATGGTGCAGTTATCCCTAGACACATCGTGTTCAAAAGAAGAGAGCAGTGAGGAATAGTGCACAGAGCGTGGCCTTTGGACTCAGGCAAGTCTGGGTTACAAGTTTTCCTTGTCCATCTCTCTGCTGTGTGTCTATAGAAAAGACATATGTGCTATATGTAGCTATAACTTGGAGAAATTACAGTGAAAATCAAATAAGGAACATGCTACCTCAAATACAGTGGCTCTCAACCTGGATGATATTCTTCATTGCGATCTTCTTTTCAATGTTTTTTCTCTTGCATCTTTTTGTTCTTAAGTAGCACCATTAAAACCTCGTAGTGAATTTTTTCACTCTCTATCTTCATATCCCATTAGTGGTTGAGTTATGCTGATTTTTTAAAAAATGGTTTTTTCTATAAATCTATATTTAACTGTAAAACTTTCCAATTGTTTCTTTAGTTTCTATTTCTCATTGCACCAAATCGTCCATCCTGCTGCCACTGAGGTTGTTTTCCTAACCACTGGCAATAATGCCTTTCTATTCTTCCTCAAACGGCTCTGGTGGCTTCTAGCTGTGTAGTGTAATGACCAAACTCTTAAACTATAGTTCACTGTTCTTCCCACTCTGATTCTTAGCTGTCTTTTAAGTTTTACCTCCTACTATTTCTTTTGATAAACTCTCTGCTATAGTCAGATTGGATGATGAACTGTCACTCCAACATACTGTGACTGCTCAAGACACTTCTTCCCTTTGCAGGGTCTCTCCTCCTTTAACAAATTTCGTCTTATCCTGCCCACCTCTTCCTCAGTGATCAGATAGCATGTTGCTTTGTTCTCAGTTAAATGTCTTAATCTTTCCTGTCTCTCTTATATCACTATCAGGTTTGCTTGTCTTTCCTCACCACAAATTAAGCCCCTCGGAAGCAGAAATGACAATACGATAATATTAGTAAAATAGAAATAAAAATGAAAAGTCAAAATTGAGAAAAATTAGTATACCAATGTTATGACCCAATATGATTGTGATCGTTGCCAACCCCAATTCTGAACTTCTTAGTAAAACAAAACTTAATAGTCCATTCATTCATTTCACAAATATGTTGCATGGGGACTTTTTTTTAAATTTCAGAATGTTACAGACATAAAATGTTTTGCTTTCATGGATAGCTTCTGCACTGCTTGAATCAAAATTATAAGTGTGCCCATTACCCAAATAGAGTACATTGTATTCCTTGGGCACAAATTTACCCACTCCTTCCTCCCCACTCCCACGTACTTGATTTCAGCAATGAGGTATGTAGCAATTTTCTTAGGTTTCCTAAGTTCTTGAACTTAATTATCAGACTTTTTACAATGAAAGCTTTGATGGCTATCCAGAAAAAGAGCTCCAAAATTGCTTTGAAGGGAGACCAAGTGCTGGTGTTGGTGCATAGATTCCCAAAAGGAGTACTTCAAAGGTTACCATAGTAATTTTCAGCAATGACATATGTAGCACTTTTTCTAGGATGAGTTTGCAAAACATGATTATCCAATCTCCTATATAATGTTTATGTGGTACACCTTTTTTCATCTTTTGTTGTCAAACTAGCTATGCTACTTGGTTTTTTAGATTTGAAGTGATTTTCTTGTGAACAGTATATAATCATGTCATTTTTAAAAAAATTTAAGGTTAATATGAAGGTACAAATGATTAGGTTACATTGTTTGCATTTGTTAGGTAAGGTTCAAGTTGTAATTGAGCCCTTCACCCAGAGGGTGTGCTGACTTTTGCACAGCTCAGGTATAATAACTAAACCTAACAGACAACCTTCATAGTGGGAAAAGATATTTGCAGGCTACAAATCTGACAAAGAACTGATAACTAGAATCTACATAGAACTCATATTAATCAACAAAAAAAAAAGAGCAAGCAACCTCATTTATAAGTGGGCAAGAGACTTGAACAGACACTTCTCTGAAGATAATAGACAAGTGGTGAAACAACACATGAAAAATGCTTGTCATCCCTAATCATCAGAGATATCTTCCTATCTTCCTATGGATTATTTAGAAATGTTTAGAATTACATCTTGATTGATTTATGCTTTAAGTGGGTCTATTTGTACGGCTTTTGCAGTGGCTATCTTGGGTATTACAGCATACATAGGTGGTATCACAGTTCTACTGGTGATGGATTTTTTTTCGTTTCTAGTGGAGTTTGGGAACTTTATTTCCTTTTAGGTCCCTTTCTTCATGCCCACAATTAAATGTTATTATCTTGAGTATCAAATGGTGCAGCAATTTTTGATTCAATTATCAAATTAATTTACAAAACTATGAGGAAAAGGACAATCTATTGTATGTACTCAATTCTCCTCCTTCCTTCTTCATGTTCCTGGATTTTGTTCCTTTTGAAGATTCTGTTTGAAGAAATTTTAGCCAGTTTTGGGGGGTATGCCTGCTAGTGACAAATTCTTTCAGATTTTCTTCCTCTGAGAAGACCTTTATTTCCCCCTTCATTCCTTAGGAATAGTTTTCTGACATACAGAGTTCACAGTTGACAGTTTTTGTTTCAGAATTTTAAAAAAATGTGTACTTGTTTCTGGTCTCAATAGTTTCAGAGAATAATCTGCTATCATCTTAATTAATATTTCTCTGTAAGTAAAATGTCATTTCTCTGTGGCTGCATTCAAGAATTTTTCTTCGTCTTTTACTTTTAAAATTTTAATTATGATGTATCTTGGCATAAATGTCTTTGGGGTTATCATTTTGAGGATTTGTTCAGATGCTTGAATCTAGATTTATCTTTTGCCAAGTTTGGGAAGTTTTCAGCAGTTATTTATTTATTTAAAGACTCTTCAAGCTCTACTCATTGTTTTTCCATTTTCTGATATTCTCATGATAAGAATGGTAGGTCTTTTGTTATCATCCTGTGCAGGCCTGAGACTGTTCATTTTGGAGGGGAGAAGGACTGTTTTTCTTGTTGTTCAGATTGGGTAAGTTTTATTGCTTTGATGTCAAATTCACAGATTCTATTCTCTGTCATTTCCTCTCTATTATTGAGCCATCCATGATTTTTTTTTAATTTTACATTTCAGTTATTATATTTTTAGCTCTGTAACTCCCATTCAGGGTTTTCAAAATAACTTTTATTTCTTTTCTGAAATTTTCTACTTTTTATTTGTTTCAAGAGAATTTGTTACTGATTAGTGACGCATTTCTATGTTTTCTTTTAAGTTCTTGTCAGGTAATTCCAATATATGATTCATTTCAGTATTGATGTGAGTTGATTATCTTTTCTCATTCAGGTTTGATTTTCCTTATTCTTAGTATGATGGGTGATTTTCTATTGTATCCTAAACATTTTACATCCTATTTAAATCTCTTATTTTAGCAAGCATTCACCCTGTTTAGACCTAGTATATGGGTCTCAAACTTTTTAAATTTAGGAACCTTTTTAGTGTTTAGCTCCACTGGGGCCCCACTCGTCCTGGCCAGTACTGACTGAGGGGACAAATGAAGGTTTCCTGGGTCTGGTGTCTCTCTGTCAGGAAGAGGAATCCTAGGTCTGGCTCACAGACACCAAAACTAAAAATTTTCTCTAGTCTGGTTTCCAAATTATACGTGTTTGCAAAATCATACTGCACATAATAAAGGAAATGAAAAGTTAATCAAACATTATAGGGAATGAAATGGAGTGGGAAGATTTAAGAAGGTTTTGCCACAATATTGAGATTAGGAGAAAGATTTGTATTGAAACATCTCCCTTTTGATTCAGTTAGCAAAGTAATTTACAAAACTCTGGCCCCAGGCTCTGCTTCTCTTGGTAACACATGCCTCAGGCTCTGCTTCGCTTCATCCGAGTAGCCTGGAGTACCCGCCACACCATCTGTCCTGGGGAAGGCCCCTCCAGTGAAATTTGTGGCTCTCTTTCTTCTCATCCTTCATCTGCCATGTTCATTTATTGCTGTGCTCCATTTGTTCTCTTCCTTAATTATCTGCATTGTGTGTCTCTGACTGTACAAAAGGCATCTTGTGTTTGGTATTTTCGATCTATGGGCTATTAGTGAAATGTGGGAATGACTGGAGCTTTTTATCTGAACACTTTAAGCATTCACGGAACAAAAGCATACTGTAAGTGCCTGACTGCTGTGAGACCTAGGCCCATAATTGAAAAAATATCTCATCTAGCTTTACCTAGTTTTTCTAATTTTGATTCTTTCAACAGCAATGTCTTCCTTATTGTAATTTTCCTAAGCATCATATTATGTTTTCCTTCTATTACTAGTCTTGTATATATAGAGAGATATTTTTAACCATACCATTGCGAGTCATTTGTTTATTCACTAACTGAGTCAATATTTATGAAGCAGTTGCTACAGACAAAACACTGCATTAGGTGGTGGATATAATTTATACATGAATTCTGTCCTTATTCCTCTGCTATCTAAAAATGGGATTCAAAATATTTACATAAATTTCTTTAAGTATGCAAAAAATATATACAAAATAATTACAAGTATTCATAACAGAGATAAATTCCTTTGGACTGTAAGGAAGTAAAAATCTCACGATAGAATTTCCATTTAAAACTGGCCTTTTAATATTTCAGGATATGTGAATATTAAAGGAAAGGACATTCCAGGCCAACAAAATAGTATTTAAAAGGAAAGAGAAATTTACAATGAAGTTTGAAGTTTGTAGAGAGATAATAAATATCTTTAAGCTGTACGTCATAGAAAACTCTGCCAAATAGTGGCTAAACTCGTCTATACTCTCTTAGACATAGAATATTCAGAGTATATTTATAGAAAGCCTAAAGACAGAGTGACTCAGGGTAAGGTCTATGGCCCAGACGTATCACCCAGATCCCAGGCCATTGCTGTTCTTCCACACTTGCACCTTTACCTTGTTGCCTTTGAACTTCCCTTTGCATTCCATTTTTTAATGTATTTTCATATCTGGATAATGAGGATAAAGATGAATTTTAAAACATTTTAGCAATAACCATTAAAATGTAGAAAAATAATAATCCAACTCTAAACCACTTTACACAGTGTACTCATTTCCTATTGCTGCTGGAATAAATACCATAAAACTAGTAGCTTAAAACGCACAAGCTCACTATCTTACACTTCTGGAGATCAGAAGTCCAAAATGGATCGCACTGGGCTAAAATCAAAGTGTCATAGGGCTGTGCTCCTTCTGGGAGCTTGAGATATAATCCCTTTTCTTACCTTTTCCAATTTCTAGAGGGTGTCCACATTGGCCTCCTTGGTTTGTGATCCCTTCCTTCATATAAAAAGCCAGCAGCAGTGGATCAAGTTCAAGTTCTTCTCATGTCACATTATTCCTGCCTCCTCTTTTACCTCCCTCTTCTACTTTAAAGGACCCTTCAAATCCAACCAGAAAATCAAAGATTATATCCCCATTTTGAAGACACTTAAGTAGTACCTTCATTATCTTTTTCATGTAACATATCTCTGCATCTGGGGATTGGAAGTTGAACATCACTGGGCAGTCATTATTCTGCTGACCACTGACAGGATATTCAACATTTATCCTAAGTGGGAATAACTATGTTCATCTGACAGGACCAGTCCTAAAGAGCTATGCTATAGATGAGGTTTGTCTGCTCTTGATTTTTTTTTTCCTTCTGTCACCATCCTTGCCGCTCACCCAAGTAGGTCTTTTACCCATTCTTTGCCCTATTGTTCTTCTACGTGAATTTGCTCTCAAGGAAGAATCTAATGTGGAATCAACCCAAGTGCCCTTTATGAGTGGTTTAACAAAATGTGGTACATGTATACTATGGAGTACTACTCAGCCACAAAGAAGGATGAATTAAGGCCTCGTGCAACAATTTGGATGGAGTTAAACATCTAAAGAAACACCACAGGTGCTCACTATTAAATTGGAACTAACCAATGAGCACATATTAGAAAAGTTTTCTCTTATTTTGTTATAGCGGGAGGGATTTGTGGAAAGAGAATATGAAGAGACATTTTGGGGTGATGAAAGTGTTCTATATCTTCACAGGAATGGTGGTTACCCTGTTAAATAAATTCATCAAAACATCAAATTGTACATTGAACTTCTGTACATGTCAGTATATATAAATTTTATTTGAATTTTTAGAATCACTATATGAAATTCACAATAAAAATAAGAAATGGAAAAACTAAACTTTAAAATCTCTCATCTATGTATTTGATTTGTTCATGAGAGTCTACCTGTCTTATCATAGCAAATGTTAAGGGGATTCCCTAGGCTATGTTGAACCCTAATTATTGGCCTATTTTTGGCTCTAATCCATGAGTCATCACTTTAAATAAATCATTTTCAGTAACATTACCTACTAATATTATTATCACAAGCTACTACTATCTTTATATCCAGACTAACTTTTAAAATTATTTTCTAAACTTGAACAGTCAGGAACTGATATTCTAAGGAAATGACTTGAGCCACAACTCCCCTGAAATTCAATTAGGTCAGCTCCAGGATTCTTTACAGCCTCCCACCACAATACTTAATTGTAAACTCAAAGTAAGAAGTGCAAATTTTTCCTTTCAGAGTAAATCATAATACTTCACATAGACCATCATTCTGGAATAGATCTGTAGACAGTATGATTTTTACATAAAAAAATATGCTTAGGTTGAAGACAACATTTCTGTCTCTGAAGAAGTTCCAACATTCAAATAGTTAAAGCGCTTGCAGTGTTAACATATTATAAATAGATAAAGTAAAAAAATGTTAACATTACAAAATGTCTGAGAAAAGATGGGAGTAAACATAACTTACTGACATTCCCTGGATGATTCATTTACAGAACTGGGAGTGTTTAATCCCTCTAGTGTCCTGTCCTTTCAAAAGGGTCAGATTCATTTTTCTGATCCTTAAAATGGTGCCATCATGAAAACTAGAACAAAGCAAAGATAAAACTATACACCAAAGGGGGACTATTTGTAGCTTTTCATTTCATTTTCTATGAAGATTAAAATCTATGAGACGATGTCCATTACTCATGCATCCATCCCACAGGAAGTCACCTAGCACCTGTTTGGTGTCATGAAAAGCCATACTTGAGGATGTTTCCAAAGAGACAAATGGAATACTCACATATAGTGATGGAACTGAGTTCTTCACGGGAGGCATGGGAAACTCCACATTGCCATGGTGTTTCTGCCTGATCATCTCCTCTTTGCCTGTGTGGAATTCTGAGGGTGGGTCCATTTTAAACTGTACTCTGTGATGTACCACTTTGAACAAACTTCTTCAGGTTATACTACTACTAATATTTTTATAAAGAGACTGTTGGTTTCAAATTACCACCTAAGCTTTCAAGTCAGAAATTTATGGATATAAATTAATCCTTTGAATCTCATGGCACACACCACAGACCAACTCTTTTACATCGGAATCAGCAGAGCCCTCTGCAGATAGGTCTCATTCTGGAAACCTTCCCAGACCAGCGAGACGTCCTGACGAACTCCACGGTTCCCTCCTCAGCACTTTCTTTATTCAGACTGCACTTTCTGGGCTATCATCATCAACAGCTGAAACAAAATAAAGATGAAGAAACTATGAAGACATTGTGTTAACTGAATGTGGCACACCTCAAAGGACAAATCTTGGCTGATTCGACTTGCATGAGGCACCCAGAAGAGACACAAAAGGTAGAAGAGCAGTTGCAGAGACCAGGAGAGAGGGGGTAGGGCGTTCTCATTTAGTGTATACAGAGTTTCAGTTTGGAATAATGAGAAAGTTCTGGTGGTGGCTGGTAGTAACGGCCGCACAACAGTGTGAATACACTAAATGCCACTGAGTAGTATACTTAAAATGATTAAAACGGTAAAATTCATCTCATGTGCAGTTTATCACAATAAAAGCTATGAAATTTTAAGTTAGCCTTTTACATATGTTAGGTGGCCCATTGTCTTATGATTATAAAAAGTTGGAGTGCTTTGAGGTAATTTTTGCTGAGTGACACCTTTATACTCTAACGTTTTTAGCTAGAAATGCTTGTATCATGTAGACTACAAAAAACGTTCATTAGGTAATAAAATTAGTAGTGAAACATATACACAGAAGGTATATGTTGCCAGTGGTCTGAGAAGAGACGGGAGATGATGAACTCAGATATGCCTTAAATTTGAAAGACTTAACATTCCGATGTTTCCAGGCGTTTCAGATATTCCACATCTGCCTAAAGCACGTGAAAATAAAGAATGCCTGCGTGTAGGGGAACATATCACGCAAGATGTAGACCTTCCTCCTACCCAGGACTGAACCCTCACTAGAAAATGATGTGCATTTCTAGATTAGAGAACTGAAAGGAATGTAGATAAATTCTGGAAAGATGAGGGAGTTGTCACAGAAATAGAAAAATGGTTAGGGCATTTAAAAAGTTATGGGGAAAAAGAAATCTTCCATGAGGAAAGAATACATCCAAGTTTATGTGGAAAGAGTTTGTGATACAGAATTGTTAGGCCCTTCTCCATCTCAAACAACACCCAGAAGGAGATGAATAAATTTTGACTCTAATGGGAGAAAATGCTTAATTCTAAGAAAGGATTTCTCTCTGTGTCGCAGGGCAAATGTGCCTCTGTCTGTAATGATTTAGTTGCAGGCCCTTCTGAGGGATGGAGAACTGCACCAATGTTCTCTCAAGGTCTCTTCCTGATCTAATTCTGTGCTCTGGGATAAGCCACATGGCCAGCTGTTTTAAATGTTACTGGGAAAGCAATTAATCTGTACGATTACACGACTAATGCTACAGAATTTCTTGATTTTTCTTTTGCCTTGCAAACATGCTGATGAACAAGTAAAAATAGGAAAATTCTGAGCTAGTAGAAAAATTTTCTTCTATAGAGACAATTGCTGTCCTGTTTAATAGAAATTAAATTCTGCATCAATATTTGAGGGTCATACAAATGTCCCATTTAAATGGCCTGCAAAGAACTTCTGAGGCCAAAAATGCATCCATGCTATATGGGCCCAGATGGTGGGCCCAGGACTTCACTTACAAATGATTATCCTTTGTGAATGAATTCAAATAATCTATGTACAGCATGGCCGAACTGTGGATAAAAAGCACTACCTGAACTGTGCACCTGTGTTGCAGCAACACTTCTTTACTCCATCATTTTAAATTTATACCAGGAGATGCATTAATGAGAAGTTCTTAGGGGAGAAGAATTCTAGAAAAAGGGATCCAGAATTGAGAAACTACCTCTGATTGACATAATTTAAGTTTTTATTACAGAATATGATTACACATGAGGTTGTCTCTCATTCATTCTGTTTATAATGCCAAAGAGTTTCAATATGGAAAAGCTGTGATTTCTTTCAAATGCATGGAATATGGAACAAGAATATCTTACTCTATTGGTTTAGGTTGGACCAGTAAGATGTTAGAAAATAGTGGTAGCAATAACAGTCAAGTTCAACAGTCTGAATGCAGCCACTCTGCTCATGGAGGTGAAATTGAACAGGAGAAATTATTCGAACAGGACTGTGATATGACAAGGAGCTAAGATAGCAGCATTCTAGCTCACATATGCACGGCTGAGACAGTATTAATTATTAATAAATTATTGTACGTAGTTGAAAATGAGGGCTCTGCTAAGGCTTCAGCCAAATTGGTTCTTTGCTGACCTTACACAATACCTCAATATCTTATTGTGACCTTACACAATACCTCACTATCTCTTCATTCACATTCACAGTATCCCTTATTGATTGGTTTGTTTGTGCACAGAGAGGAATAGAAATTTACAGACCTTTGAAGTGCCCAGTGTGAATCACCCTGGAATCCCCCAGACACTACAGAAGAGATGACACCATTTCCATGGGAAACCCAGTGAAAAAACTCCTTATTTTTCACACTTGACTGCTAATAGCTCCTAAGCCTCACCTGTGCCCTTTCATCTTGTGCACCACGTATGGGAAGGTTGATAAGAAAACCTCAGTGCTCCCTCCATACGCACCTGTGTGAGATTCAAACTCTACAAGCTTCTGCTCAGCAAATACAGGAGTGCTCACAGCAGCCCCACCCATCAACCACAATAACATCCCTCCTCTCTTAAGCCATTTTAAGGCCAGCTGAGAAGCCTGCCTTACTTTTTCCCCAGAAAGCATCATTATGTATGTGATAAACATATTCGTACTCTCTTTGTATGTATATGGCTTCATCAGTTTTGACATCCAAACCAAATTTTGGGTGGGAGAATATCCTGACTCTGCAGGTTGTCACCTCACCAATGCACCTCCAAGGACAAGGAACTATAGATGTTGCATGAAGGGAAGGACTTTGGGACCAAAAACAGGTTTCTGTAGGTTTAGCTATACTTAGGAGGGTAAAGCAGGAGAAAAATAAGATTTAGGGTTTTTTAATTGAAAGCCAACACTTGTAGGGCAGCACCTGTGGCTCAGTCAGTAGGGCACCAGCCCCACATACCAAGGGTGGTGAGTTCAAACCTGGCTCTGGCCAAACTGCAACAAAAAAGTAGCCGGATGTTGTGGCAGGCGCCTGTAGTCCCAGCTACTCTGGAGGCGGAGGCAAGAGAATTGCCTAAGCCCCAGAACTGGAAGTTGCTGAGCTGATGCCACGACACTCTACCAAGGGTGACAAAGTGAGACTCTGTCTCTAAAAAAGAAGAAGAAGAAGGAGGAGGAGGAGGAGGAGGAGGAGGAGGAGGAGGAGAAGGAGAAGAAGAAGAAGAAGAAGAGTCTATAGTTGCAAAGTAAAGGCTCAGACGGTGTCTAATTCTTCAGAGTAGAAGACGGAACAGAAGTCTGGCTGGCTTATTTGACAGTACTGCAGTGAAGTATTACAGTGACTTTAAGAGTCCTTCAAATAGTCTTAAAGGACTATTTTAATCTTTTAATTTTATGGATTTTTCTTTTCAGCTTGACTTAATGTATTCCAATAAAGACATTTTGATTAGCAATATTAAAAACCCACCAATTTCTAAAAGTAGCTTATGTATATATATACACACAAAAATAAAACTGGTCAAATGAAAAAGAAATTAAATTTGTCAGACTACATCATCCAAATAAAATCCCAGCTAATTTTCCCTCACCACAGAATAATTTAAAGAAAATTAAGATCTGAAGTTTATATTAGATCCATACTATTTTTCTTTGAGAAAGATAAACATTTTATATTCCTAACTTGTACATATTTCCAATATCATCTTCAAAGTTTTCCATTATGAAGATTTATACTGCTCTTTGGTCTAATTATGAGTTGATTATTAGATTTATTTAGACATTAAATTGATAAAAATTAACATGCCTGAAGAGAAACTGTCAGTGATAACTAATTCTGTATTAAAGATCAGAAAATAGAACTCCAAGAGAAATATCATTCACCTTCAATTTACTTTCAACTTTATCCCACTAACATTAATAAATTCTCATGGCATTCTTCAACTAACAACATTTCCATACTTTATGGAGTTATCTAGTACTTTTCAACTTTGTTTTCCTGTCTATGAAGAGATTTTAATTAGAACAACCATGATACAACTTTTATATTTAAACTCTTTGTTCTTTTTTTGGGGGGGCAGGGCTGGATTTGAACCCACCACTTCCAGCATATGGGGCCGGCGCCCTACCCTTTTGAGCCACAGGTGCTACCCTAAACTCTGTTCTTAAGAGCACTTTGTCCAACTTACCTGAAGCTTAGTTACTTTGCTCATGACTGAGCACATCTTGACGTTTTAAGAATTAATACAAGCCTCAAGATAGTGTGCAATTTACTCACAGCTGCTCTCATTTAGTGATATATGTGGTCATATAAAGATATATTAATTGCACTTCAGTATTAAATGTGATGGAAGGGTCTATGAAAAGGAGCTCACACATAATCATTTACTATTCTGTCACCTTATCCTCTGCAGAGGCTCCTCTTGGGACACTGCAAGGGATGGATCAACTGATAAAGAATAAATAAACCTATATATTCTTAAAATCAGAAAAAAATTTAGAATTCCTTCTGTGAGCCATCAACAACTCACATTAGCTTTAATGAGGTCTTGTGTACCGAGAATCCTGCAACCAAACCTCCTAATTAGGGCTGATTACATTTTTTCAAATGCTTAGTCAGGGAAACATAATTAATGGAGAATTGTAACCTTTCAAAAATTAAAATCGCACAAGAAACTAAGGAGTGAAAGAAAGTAGAAGAGGACACAGTGGCAGAAGAGGCAGTTTTATAATTAAAGCAAAGGATAACATCAGGAAAACCCTGTGCTCCTGGGGGACTCGGGAAGGCACTCCATGGGGTTTTGTACATCAGTTTCTTCTCCCTTTGAGAACATAATATGCTCCAGAGATAGACTGAGTTATCAACATCAGAAGATTTTAAATGTATAGTGTTTCTATAGCCAGTTGGCATGTAAGTCATTTCAAAAGTCTTATTTTTTTGTTCAGCCCATAATTTTTCTACTAATAATTTAATATTATTTACTATTTAATTTAACTTGACTGAGTAACCAATTTCAAGATACTTTAGGTTGCTATACCACTTGTTGGGTCAATCCTCAACATTTTCTCTATGGCTACACATGGAAGATGACTTTTACATGTAACACAATTCTACTTTTGAGTGTCCAGACCTGTAATAAACTCCTGACAGGCCAACATCATGTACTTTGCAACTTTCACCACATAGAAGAACAAATGATGAACCCTGATATTACCACAGATATAAATTTCAATTTGCTATATTATAAAGTTTCAATCTTTTACAGCTTAGATCTTTAACCAATAGTAGAAAAGCATAGCTTATGAGCATGTCAAAACTAATAGAAGATATGAGGTTAAAAAATATGAAGCCCTAAGTGAGTAGCACTTGTGCTACATGAAAATGGAAAGATTCAGCTTGAAAGGGCATCTGTTAGTGACCCAGACTGGACCCAACATATTAGTTTTGGTGAAGGAATTCTCTGCCTTCAAAGAGTCAAATTGTCATTACTGCTCATCAGTGTTGCATCAGATAGAAAGCTTAACTGTCATTCTGAAAGAAAAAGATTCCTGACTGGTGGGATCACCTCTATGGTTTATCTTACAAGGGTACAAGTGAATCTTTCTAAAAGTAGAATATAAACGTCTTACCACAATAACTAAGAAAATGACATGAAGGTTATGTTAACCAGTTTGATGAAAATATGTCAAATTGTATATGAAAATACCACACTGTACCCCATGATTGCATTAATGTACACAGCTATGATTTAATTAAAAAAAAAAAAAGATACCACATCCATGAGAACAGAACCAGATATTTCAACATGGTACAGAAAACAAACACAATGTTTGAGAAATTAAAAAATAATTATAAAAATATGAACCAATATAAGAGCTAAATGATAAAATCAAAGAAAGATTACAGATTCAGGAAGAAAGAAACAAAAAGGAAGAAAAGAAGAAAAAAAATTTAAGGGAAAAGAAGAAAAAAACTTCAGTGCTATGGAAGCTCTAACTTCGATCCAGAATTTTCAATACCAATTCAATAAGAGTTCCAAGAGAAGAGAAAAAAAGAATTGGAAGGAAGGAAATAATGGAATAAATCACAGAAGAAAATCTCTTAGAGCAGAAGCAAGCACAAGCCTGGGGTGATCCAGTTCGTGAGCACAAAGGTCTACATCGAAATACAGTCTCATGAGATTTTCAAACATTAAAAATAAAGAGAAGAATGTAAAACTTCCAGAGGTGTGTGTGCATATGTATTTATACACACATACATATATACATACACATACAATTCCCCAAAAACTGGCATCAGATTTCTCATCAATCACACTGGATGCCAGAAGATAGCAGAGCAGTGCTGGCAGAGTTGTGATAAAAGATCATTTTTGACCTAAATTCTATAGCTAGCCAAACTATCAATCAAGTGTGAGAGCAATATAATGACTTTTTAAACATGTAAGAACTCAGAAATTTTATCTCCCAGTTACTCTTTTTGAAAAATTTATATGTCATTATATGCCAGCAAAAAAATTAAATAAAATCACAGAAAGAGAAGGACATGGATCAAACCAGAAGGGCAATAAAATAAAATCTCAAGATGATAGCCATGCAGAAGTACCAAAATTAGAAGTACAAATTGAAACAGGAAGCCAGACATCTCCTCCAAGAAAGGTCTTTCATTCAAAACAATAGATTCACTTTCGTAATCGTGTAATTAAGAAACTTGATAAACTTAATTAATTGGGTAAAGACATCCCAGGGAGGTTAAAATCTTCGTCTCCCTAATCCGATTGCCTGGTTCAAATTGCGAAATATGTATGTGACCTTGGGCAGTTACTCAAATTTTCGGAGGCTCTGTTTTCTAATTTGAAAAATGAGTATAAAAATAAACTCAACTTCATCGGGTCTTTGTGAGTATTCAATAAAGTAACGTATGCAAAATATTTAGTGTCTGGCTCTCAGTAACTTTTCTTTGAAAAGTTTATTTTTATTATTGTACTTTTTGTGTCAACAAGAGGCAATTAGAGATTTTAGAAAAGATAAAACAGAAGTGTCAAGAGATGTCATATGTCAAATCAAAGCAAATTAAAATGCAGTATGATTTTGAGCACGGAAAGGGATATGAAGCTAAAAACAGTGAATTCATTTGACCTTGAAGACTGGAGTTTTTGCCTTCGAGTGCCACGGGTTTAGTGATTTAGGATTATTTTTCCTTCTCTACAAGTCTAATCAAACTGCTCGGTTCCCCACTGAATAATATTTACATAATCATCATTTCATATTGCCATTTAATGGTGTTTGATTTTAAGAAACTAACCTATCGTCAAAGCACAGAAGACTTAATTATAGTCAGAGATCAGAATATCAATGTAATAAACCCTGATCCTGTGAAAGCAATGATCAAAACTGAGGGAGGGGCCGGGGCTGAGGGGAAGGAAGTGGAGGGACATTTTCTCTTCTTACATAAAGGGGTATCCAAGAATAGTGTTTTAAGCATGCTGTTTATGGTTATAAAAGTAACCCAAAGAATACATCTTAAATGATGTTGTAACTGTTTAAAATGAAGAGGCGAAAAGCACTGAAGTGAATGTTATTCCAAAAGCCAACTTCCGTCTTGAGTGTAGACCCCGGTAAAGGTCTTGAAAGCAGGCAAAAGGGATAATTTTACTTTTTATTTTATGCCTTCATGCTATGTGAAATTTTTCTCATGTGCTCAAATTACATATATTATTGAATAAACCAAAAAGCGCAAGTCCAGTCAGTCAATAAATCTTTGCAGAGTACCTACTATGACCTACTATGCCTTGAGCCTTTTCTAGGATCTGGGAATTAACAAAATTTAGTCCTTGCGTTCAGAAAGCAACATTCTGATCAGCAAGACAAGACAGTAAACACGGAAATGATTTCATGAGTAAGCTAATTTCAGACAACAATTTCTATGAAGAAAATTGGGTAAGTGATAGCGAGTGTCTACGAGGGGGCCCGTGGAATCTACTTTAGGGTAATCAAAACAGCCCTCTGGGAGGAGGTGACATCTCACCGGAGATGTGAACAAAGAGAAAGCAGGCATGCAAAGATTTGGGAAAATATCACGTCTAGAGGCCTGACCCTGGAAAGAGCTTGGCATGTTCACAGGCTAGAAAGAAAGGCAGTTGGCTGGATGGGGCGGGGTAAGGGAACGGGCAAAGGGGAGGGAACAGGAGTGGGTTCAGAAAGTTTGGCAGGGGGCCCAATCCTACTGGCCCTTTTAAGCCATGGCTAATAATTTGATTTTGTTTAACTGCAATGCAAAGTTACTAAAGGGTTTTCAGGGAAAGAGTACTATATGATCTTCACTTCAGTAAGCTGCCTGTCACTTAAATAAGTTTGTCATTTGAAGCAGGCAGTCTTATGCCATAGGCAATGATTTTAACCACTTCTCCATGTCTTTCTCAGTTAATAATAGAGTCAGGTGTAGCTGGTGAAAGTGAAAAGTGGGGGATCAGCTAGGTGTCGTGGTGGTTTGGAGCAGGTCAACAGCAGTGGCAATGGTGAAGGAGCCAAATTTAGGATATATTTGGAGGTAGAATGAAAGCACTTGAGGATGGATGGATGGATGGATGAAAAATAAAGAATCTATTGTGACTTATAAATTTTTGTTTATTATAGTGGGGCTTTTTACTCAAGAAAATATGAGAAGCAGCAGTTTAGGTTAAGAGTCGGGGCTAAAACCCCATCATTCTGTGTCAGCCAAGTTAGATTTGAAGTGCCCATTAGACATTCAAATGGAGACATGAAGCAGGCAGCAAGCTGTGCAGACTGGGATTCAGATAAATGCTCTAGCTAGAGATAGAACTTAGGAGTCATAAGAAGATGGATTGAATTTAAGGCCACTTCTTGGTGATCAGATGTGATCGCCAAGAAAACAGTGCAAATAGAAATAAGAATATATCCCCCAGAGAGCAACCATGGAGACTCCAACCTTAAGAAGTCCAGTAGAGGAAGGCATGTCAGCAGCCCACAAAAGCAATGGCTGGTGAGGCAGGAAGTCAATCAGGTAAGTATTGTGGCACTGAAATCAAGAGAAAATCATAGTTCAAGAAGGAGGCAGTGGTCAAATTGTCAGATATTACCAAGGTGACCACAGGCTTTGATGAGACAAGAGCACTTTCCAAGGAGTAATGAGGACAGAAGCTCAACTAGAATGCTTTCAAAAGGGAACAGAATGGGGAGGAATTAGAATTAGGAAGTACAGATAATGTTTTGGGAGAGTCGTGTAAAGAAAAGCAGAGAAATATCCTGGTAGCTAAAGAGGGGCATGGAGTCAAAAAAGGGCTTTGTCTTGTTTTACTTCATTTAGGTGGTGATAGCAAAGACTATTTCTATGAGAATGTTCCACTAAATAGAGGCAAATTGATGATATTAAAGAGTGGAGGGATATTTGCAGGAATGAAGTATTTGATAGAATGAGAAAGGATGGATTGGAGGGATCACCTCTATGGTTTGTCTCACAAGGGTACAAGTGAATCTTTCTAGAAGGAGAGTATAAACGTCTTAACACAATAACTAAGAAAATTGACATAAAGTCTATGTTAACCAGTTTGATGAAAATATTTCAAATTGTATATTAAAACACCACACTATACCCCATGATTGCATTAATGTACACAGCCACCATTTAATAATAAAAAAAAAAAGGAAAAGAAAAAGAATGAGAAAGAATGGCGGAGATCATACACACATGGAAGGATGTGCCTTGGATAGGAGCAGGAATTCTTTTTTTTTGTGGAGGGGGGTTAGTTTTTCCCTCTTTCAATGTGCCTTCATTGATGCTCCATAAGAGCTTAATTTTTTTTTTTTGCAGTTTTTTTGGCTGAGTCCATGTTTGAACCCACCACCTCCAGTATATGGCACTGGTGCCCTATTCCTTTGAGCCACAGGAGCCTCCCAGAGCAGGAATTCTTTTTCCATTTCATTCAACAGAATGAAAGAAAAATGTGTGAGTACAGATTTGTGTAAACTGATAGATGTGATGGTGGGAAAATGAAGTACTTCCATCTGATGCATCTATTTTCTGTATAAATCGTGAGGTGAAGTTAACCCCAGGGTAGGGTTAACTAGCGGGGTGAGTGAGTTTACTAACCAGAGGGGTAGAGTGCTGTTGACCACTGACGGAAGGAGAATTGGGAAATGGTCCCACTGAACAGTAGGAAAGTGTACATCCAGGAAACTCTGCTAAGATCATCCAGCAGTCTTCAGAGATTATTTGAGATTCATGATAATAACATACAAGGGAGAATATAGTTGCAGAAGTTACGTGATTTTTCTCCAGAAATATTCAGTTACGCAACTGCAGGCCTGCAGTCAATTGGCAATTGGGTGTGGCCAGGTCAGGAACATTGGCAGGTGAAGAGGAAAGGCCAGAAGACAGTGAGGCAGGACGCTCGCCAAGGAGAGACGACAGTGCTGTGGTGTTGAGTTGCGTTTCCAAAGATGGCGTGACAATGCCCTCCATTCCTCACGCTCTTTTGAGAGATTTGAGGTGGAGTGTATTTCCCCTCTCTTTGGATTTGGACTCACCATATGTCTTGTTTTGACGAAAAGAATGCAGCAGAAGTAACATTGTGTAACTTCTGGAGCAAAGCCCTAAGAAATCTGTAGCTTCAGCCTTTACTAACTAGACTGCTTACCGTTGAGATCCAGCTGTCATGTAAAAAAAGCCCAAACTGGACACCTGGAGGCAGGAGAGAGAGAGAGAAAGATCCCAGCCGCCACCACCAACCTTCCAGACGATGAGTGAGTGAAACCATCTTGGACCTTCCAACCTCAGTCACTGTTCGACTCCCATCTCCTAAGACGCCACGTGGATAACAAAGAACCAGCCAGCCAAGCCCCATCCATGCTTCTAACCCACAATGCTGTGAGAAAAAAAATTATTGTTTTGAGCCGCTAAGCTTCTGGTGATTTTTTATGCAGCATTAGATAACTGCATCAGGAAATACTCCCCCCACCTTTTTACCATTGTATAAAGGAAGTGAGCGTTTCAGGGGTCGTTGATACCAGTGAAATAGGCAGAGTCAGCGGGATTGTTGGATTTGAGGTTTTCATGAGGCTGAACTGGGAGTGCAACAGTAGGAGAGCTGTGACGACAGCAGTTGACACCAGAGAGTAGCAAACTTGAAATCGGCATTTGGACATGAGGCTGTGGTAAGGTCGTGGGTATGACCATGGGCTGGGGCTGTAGTAGGGCAGAAACCAAGGAGATCACAGAGCACAGTGGGCAGCATGTCACATGGGTCATCTGCTTAGATGTTAAAGTTGCCAGGAACACTGACAAGGAAACCACTCAACATAGTGTTTAAGCGCATGTGACCTACAGCCAGACACGCTTTCCAACCCCAACTCGGTCACTAATTGCGTGTGATGTTAAGCAAAGATGATTATTTCCCTACAGCTCAGCTTACTCATCTATAAAACGAGGATGACGATAGCACCCATCTCAGAGTATTACAGGAATTAAATAAAACAATGCTTTCTGAGTGCTTGAAGAATTCCAGGAGCAGAGAAAGTACTTGGTAATGATGACTGTCATTATCATTGGCAGGAGAGATAAAGGCAACAAAGCAGGTGCCAGAGGCGCCAAGGACTAAGGTCAGTGAATGACACCAAGGCGGGGTGGCAGGTGGTACCATCTGATGATGTGCTTCAAAGGGCTGCAGTCTTTGAAGTTGGAAGCAAGGGAAATGATTAATTAGAAGCAGCAAAGAACAGTAAGGAAGATACTTACCCTTTTTCCTGGCTTTAAGGTCTATGAGGTTTGAAATCAAAGGTGTCTACATGAGAGGACTGCAGCAGGCAGTGTCCCCACAGAGCCAGGTGCCAGTTAGAGTGAGAAAGTAGTAAAGGGAACGTTTGGGCAAGGAGATGAGAATTTCTATCTGCTGATGACAGAACACGAGTCCTGAAGGGCATAGGGGAAGGGTTTGGACAGATGAAAAGGAACTGAAGAAGAGTCAGATTTCAGGGCAAAGGAACACGGGGTAGGAACATGGGGTAGGATGGGTGATCTGATAGGGACTAAGGATTAAGGTGAAAATATTCATGACCCACGTGGGATTGCAGAAAGACTCCAAGGGGAAACGTGGGATGATCTGGGACCAGCTGTCCATTCTTGTGGCTCAATGAAGTATGGGCTGGAGGAAGGGCAGAAGCCACTTTAAGGCTATTCTGCTGGGAGACTCACCTCTCTACGTGATTTTTAAAAGGTACCTGAGACGTGGTGGTAGAGAGGGGGTATTCTTCCCATCTATCCGTAGCAGGGTGGAGACTTAGAGCATTCATCTGTGATCCCTTCACAGAAGCCCAAGGGGCGACTATCCTCCCCTAGGGGCATCAAGGTGGGTCACCTGGCCCTGAGCGATTAAAGAGTACCAGGTGTTGACATCTCCTTTGAAAAAGGAGGGACCATTACTAGCCTTCACAGGGCCTTAAAGTAAAACAGGGAAAGACACTTCTTGGCAGTTGCAGCCTCTGGGGTTCAT
This sequence comes from Galagoides demidoff, assembly GCA_963574575.1. Taxonomy (NCBI): domain Eukaryota; kingdom Metazoa; phylum Chordata; class Mammalia; order Primates; family Galagidae; genus Galagoides; species Galagoides demidoff. Next base: position 3,197 of record CAUYQV010028142.1, on the reverse strand, counting down.
GGCTTGACAGGCACACAGTGGTATGGTCAAGGGTACCACAGCTCGGTACAGGCTCAGCCAGGTGCCCCTTTATAAAGCACAACCTGCACGTAGAATATGGTGACACTGGCTTACAGTGGACAAAGCATCAGCTTTCCTGGGTTCTTGTGTTTTTAATTTTTCCAAAACCAAGCTCCTGATCTGCCATCCCACAAAACCCCACTCCTAGTACCCCAAGTATGACAGTATTTCCTATCTCAGTAATGACAATGCATCTTCCTGTTCCCCAGGCCACGTTGGCATCATCCTCAGCTCCTCTTCTTCCCTCACATCCCAAAGCCAGATCTGGCATGACCCTGATCTCATCCATCATCATGTCTTGCTCGTATCATGATGAAAGCTTCATAGTTTGCCTTGGTCAATTCAGGCTGCTATTACAGAATACCATGGGCTGAACCAGAGGCTGAGTATTTATTTCCACAGATGCAGCATCTCTAAGTCCAAGATCGAGGCTCCAGCAGATCTGATGTCTGGGGAGGGCCCACTTCCTTATTGAAAGATGGCCATCCTCTTGTTGTGTCCTCACATGGTGGACAGCAGGAAGAGAAGGAGCAAGCTCTTGTGTCTTTTCTTATAAGAACACTAATCGCATTCAAGAGGGATCCACCTTCATAGCCTAGTTACCACCCAAAGGCCCCACCTCTTAATGTCACTTTGGGGTATATAAATGTTCAGTCCATAACAACGGTCATGTGCACAACTTTAAGCATGAGATTTGACCTTCTAAATTCTTATTTCTTGATTGATTAAATGATAATATTTTTTAAAAACCTGTTACATGCTGTTGTTGCTAAATCAACTCACATCACCACTTATATGTGTGAAGTATCTTCCATTGTGCTAAATAACACAGCTGTGGCTGTTGTTGCCATTAGTCCATGTTACTACAGCAAGCTGTGGTGAGAAATTTAGTTTTAGATAGCCAGAAATCTCTCCTGATCCATTTCTAGAAACATTAGGGACCAAACACAATCCCAATGCAAACAGTACAACCAGGGCAGACTTGCTCTGTCTCAGAAGACCCTCAGCCACACATGCCTCAGTCTACCTGCCAGACTAGGGCTCCCCAGCATGCCAGAGCCCTGTGTGTAAGTACACTTTTTCTCAGAGATGAAATAGCTCACCTGTGTGACACCAATTCCATCTTCCAGGACACCAGGGTAGTATTCTGTGCAATGAAAGTAATTTACTAAATGGTCCTCTGGTGCCGTGGAAGAGTGAATTCATTTTGCACAGGTCACAAGTTTACTTCCAGAGAGCAGTTTCCTCCCCGCCAGAGCAGGCCCAAGGCTAATGAAAAACTGAAGTGCAGCCCTGAGGTCCCTGAAGCAGTGGCTCCCCCTAGACCTGCCCCTGTGCTTTGGGAGCCCAGAAACACGAGCCACGAGTGGGTGAGAAACCAAAGTTCTTGTCTGCTATTGTTACAGGGATTATGAACTTGTCCAGAAGGGACCAAAAGACTGGAGGGTGAAGGTGAGGGTAGGGCTACCACTGGGAGGTGAGGGAAGAGAAGCCAGAGTCAGGGACCCAACACCACAGCCAGAAATACAGCAAACTTAAACCTCACTAGTGCAGAGAGAGAGGGAGAAGGAAAGTGGGAGGGGAAGGGAGAGAGGGAGGAAGAGAGAGGGAGATAGGAAGAGAAAGGGAGGGAAGAAGAGAGAGGGACAGGGAGAGACAGGGAGGGAGGGAGAGAGAGGGAAGGGAAAGAGAAGGGGGGGAGGATGAGGGAGGAGGAAAGAGAGGGAGGGAGCAGGAGGAGGAGAAAGAGGGAGAGGAGGGAGGGGGAGGGAGGGGAGGGCGAGAAGTGAAGTGAGGAAGAGAGGGAGAGAGAGGAAGAAAAAACACTATGATGGGGGAAGGAAATACAATGCTTTTTAACCATATACTTAGAATGTGGTTGGGAACCCCAGCCCAGATAACACATAAATTAGAGCATGGAGTGATTATGATGACTACAAAGCCTTCCATAAATAATAAATCTCCACATTAATCTCCAACTCCAATCTCTCTCTTTTTTTCTCTCCCCCCTCCTTCTCTCCATCCCTCTCGTATTTCTATGTTTTTAAAAGATCTCTTTTCACATATGTGTGCACACCCCAAGGCTGTTCTTCTCAGATAAGTAACAGCGTTTCTCACCAGATCTGGATTTAGAATCTGCCCTTTTTGAGCATTCAGAAATCACTCTAAAATGTCACACAAAGCAGGGCCATATGAGGAGACATCTACACACACCCCACAAGGGCAAGTGAGCTCACCACTAGACGTCCAGACTCACTTGCCAAGCTGCCTAAGATCAGCAGGAAATCCAATAAAGACAATGATATTCAATAGTGTGAAACACCCGTGGAGCAGGTTACCGTAGACTCAGAGCTTAAAAAGTGAATTTAGACAAAAATGACAGAAAGATGACGTCTAGGTTGTTTGTTCAGCCCCTCTCCACTTTTCACTTGCCTTCGAGATATCTCAAAGCCTATGCTTGGATTTTAAGAAACTACTTCAAAATTGTACATCACCGGTCTACAGTATGTTAGTGTTTTGTGAAAAAATAATTCTTTGGTCAATTTAACTTGATAAACCCTAGGCTGAAAAAGTTAAACAAGTGTCTTTGCTGAAGGACTTTTCAGAACCTATAATAAGTATTATGAATCTCAAATATATACATATAGATAGGATGGAAACTTTTTTACAGAGAATATCCTTGGGGGCCAGACCTGTAGCAAACACACTTTGAGAAGGGCTAGATTTGATCTTTCCCTTTTATTCTCCCAAAGAAAGAATAATAAATTCTTTTATGGTACTATTCTAATCAAGGTGAGGACTTATAACTGGGGCACTTTTGAAAATGTTGGTTTAAATATTGAGTAGGCCCTGAAATTTATAATATGAACATCTGAATCCCACAGCAGTAGAATTATTATAAACTTGGCTCAGCGCCTGTGGCTCAATCGGCTAAGGCGCCAGCCATGTACACCTAAGGTGGCGGGTTCGAATCCCCAGCCCAGGCCCGCCAAACTACAATGATGGCTGCAACCAAAAAATGGCCAGGCGTTGTGGCAGGCGCCTGTGGTCCCAGCTACTTGGGAGGCTGAGGCAGGAGACTCGCTTGAGCCCAGGAGTTGGAGGTTGCTGTGAGCTGCGATGCCATGGCACTCTAC
>CAUYQV010028141.1:0-43678 GCA_963574575.1 Galagoides demidoff | reverse complement strand
TGCCTGTGGTCCCAGCTACTTGGGAGGCTGAGGCAGGAGACTCGCTTGAGCCCAGGAGTTGGAGGTTGCTGTGAGCTGTGATGCCATAGCACTCTACCCAGGGTGACAGCTTAAGGCTCTGTCTCAAAAAAAAAAAAAAATTAATAACTATTTGGAGAAAATTATCATACATGTGAGCTGTTATATTTGCACTCTACCAACAAATATTAACAGTTATCAATTCCTCCTTTACAATGTTTATTTTTATAGATGTAGAGAATTTACAAATAAATAATGCAAAATTATCTATCCCCAAATACTACAGTTATAATAGAGACAATGTCATGTCTATGGTATATTGAATCAAATTTTTATAGGAGAAAGTTGGGTAAAATAAAATCGTTATTTTATAACATATATTGTATTGTCATCTTGAAATTATCTATACCTTATTTTTTATTTTTTATTTTTACTCAACAGATGGGTCTAATGAAACGAATACAATTTGACAGATCATTTTACTCACGCAATTATTCCTGACACTTGGGGACTTTGTGGTGTGGGCTATTCTCACTGGCATTAGGTGATTTCACAAAGGGGTTTTAGTTTGCATTTCTCTGATGATGAGGGATGAAGAGCATTGTTACATGTATTTATTGGCCAGTCCCCTCTCTTCTTGGGAATGGTTCTATTCATGTTGCCTGCCCATTGATGGAAGGGGTTGTCTGTTCTTGTTGATTTCCTTCAGTTCTTCGTGTATTCAAATCATTAGCCTTTTGTCTGATTCATAACACACGATATGCTCTTCCATTTTGAAGGTCACCTACTTGCTTTGTTGATTGTGTCCTTAGTCCTTAGTTGTACAGAAACTTTTTCACTTGATCATTTCCCATTTATATATTTTCGTTGTGGCCGTAGTTGCCAATGGGGTGTTGTTCATGAACTTTCCCAAGGTTGATATCACTAAGGGTTTTCCCCACACTTTTCTGTAGGGTTTTTATCATTTTATATCTTAGATTTAAATCCTTGATCCAGTGTGAATAAATTTTTGTTAGTGGTGAGTGGTGTGGGTTCAATTTCAGTCTTCACATGTGGCTAACCAGTTCTCTCAACACTATTTATTAAATAGGGAGTATTTTCCCCAGTGTATGCCTTTGCTTGGTTTGTCAAAAATAGATAGTGCTATGAAGTTGGTTTCATCTCTAGGGTCTCAATTCTGTTCCATAGATCTATATCTCTATTTTTGGGCCAGTATCATGTTGTTTTGATCACAGTAGACTTACAGTATAACTTGAAGTCTGGTAATGTGATGCCTCCAGATTTGTTTTTATTTCTGAGAATTGGATTGTCTGTTTGGTTTTTTCCTGGCTTCATATGAATCAAATAACTATTTTTTCATGTTTTCCAAAGTATAATGGTGATGCTTTAATGGGGATTGCATTAAATTATTAAATCTGTAGATCACTGGGTAGTACAGAGACTTTAACAGCATTGATTCTTCCCAGCCCTGATGAGGATTTTCCATTTGTTAATGTCCTCTGCTATTTCTTTTCTTTGGATTTCATAGTTCTCTCTGTAGGGGTCTTTCGCATTCTTTGTTAAGTATATTCCAAGGTATTTCATTCTCTTTGAGGCTGCTGAGAAAGGTACTGAGAAATCAAATTGGACTTTGATTTGGTTCTCAGCTTGACTGTTGTTAGTGTATGTGAAAGCTACTGATATGTAGGCATTGATTTTTGTATCCTGAGATGTTTCTGTATTTCTTGATCTCTTATGGCTATGTCCCTGGGGTTTTCTAAGTTAAAATTATATCATCAGCAAAGAGCAAGGATTTGACCTTCCTCTGGACCTACTTGGACACACTTGATATTCTTCTCTTGCCTGATTGCATTGTCTAGGACTTCCAGCCCTATGTTGAATAAAAGTAGGGGCAATAGTGGACATCCTTGTCTAGTTTCAGTTCCAAGTGAAAATCCTTTCAGTTTTCTCCATTCAGCAGGATATTGGCTATGAACTTGTCAAATGTGGTGTCTATTAGTTTAAGAAAGTCCCTTCTATGCCTATTTTCTTCCTTTCTTTTTCTTTCCTTTTCATTTCTTTTCTTTTTCTTTCTTTCTTTTTTTTTTTTTTTTTTGAGATGGACTCTCAGTAATGATGTCCTCAGTAGAGTGCTCTGGTCTCATAGCTCACAGTAACCTCCAACTCCTGGGCTCAAGTGATCCTCTTGTCTCAGCCACTAAGATGCCTGCCACAATGCCTGGTTAGTTTTTAGAGACGGGGTCTCACTCTTTCTCAGGCTGGTCTTGGACTCGTGAGTTCAGGCAATCCACCTGTCATGGCCTTCCAGAGTGCCAGGATTACAGGTGTGAGCCACCATATCCAGTCTCAAAGTTACCTTATTATTTGTTAGTTTCTTCTTAATTTTTCCAGTATTGGCAAGAAAATGAAAGGAATGCTTAAAAATATACAAATTTAAAAAATCTTCTAGAGAATTATACATGGTGTTAAATAAAATTATTAAATGTTTACAAGTTTTGACAAGCTTTGTGTGTCCAGTATTATTTGATATATAGTTAACAAAATCAATTACTAACTAGCAGGTAAAGATACACACCATCAATAATTTTATTTATTTTTTAAATGGTAAACACTGTCACCTTCTTTCATGTTTAAGGGATGAAAACTGAATTGGAAAGATAGTGGTTTTCCCACTTTTTTTTTCTTTTTTACCAAAATGATACTTTGTCTCTTCTATACTTTTCAATGTATTCTCTAAAGATACATTAACTTTTGGTCATATTTTACTTCTGTAGTTTTTTCTTCAAATGATTTAATAAACATGTAACATCAATTTTGTGCTTTCAAAATTACTTGATTCAATGTAACATTTTATTTAATATTTTTGTCTGAACATTTGTTTTCAGAGTGGAGTATTATAGATAGTATACATGTTTAAGAACATTGTATTATTATAATATCCTCCTTTGCAGATCTTAATTTATTCCCTGTTATGCTGCAATAGTAACCTGTTCATACAGCGAGAATCTCATAACAATTAGGCACAACAGCCCAAAAAGACACTCTGTTTTTACAAGTGAACTCTCAAATACCATAGGTTTCTCTCTTTTAGTTTCATACAAACCATTTTGATGGTTAATTAACCTTTACTTCTGAATTTCCATGATACATCAATTAAAATAAATAACTCTTTTGACACAGTGTAGGCTAAATTTTATGTCTTTAAGTATAGTTTGCTATTTTACAGTACTACTTCAGCCAGAGTAAACATTGCATTTTAAAATTTTATGGAAGTAATTTATAGTGTTGGCAGGCTTAAACTTGATCTCATGGCAGCAAAATTTTATGTTTCCATTTCAGCAATACTGCCTAACACAATAATATCAGGCCAGCAAATCTTAAATATAAGTTAAGCTAACATGATCCATTGCCTTATAAAGCTAGAGTACCCTGTGGACTTCTGCTGAATATGCCAAGTGATTTTTCAAAATTTAATCATCCTAAATGTCAGATCAAGGTGCTTTTGCTGTCATTCTTTAAAACGGGGCAAAAATCCCAAGCGTGCCTGCAAGTTATAGAGAATGCCTCTTCCTAACATTTGTATTAAATAAACAAAATCCTTTCTAATCACCATTCACTTTGCTAGTTACAGTAAATAAAACAAATAATAATACTATAGGGCAAATTCAAGACAAATTATTATTTTTGTAAAGTAAAAATATCAGCATCTTCCCAGCAAAACACAAATCTTTAAAAACCATCAGGTCAATTTGATTTTCTCTGCTGGTCATTCCTAGTTCTCCTGGCAGAAGTTTGGCAGCTTTAGCAACACATAATTTACTATTATCACAAAAATTGGTATTTTGAAATTGATTCTTTACGTAAGCTAAAGTCACTTTTCTTATGTTAACTGTTGCTCATGTAAATAACATTGTCATACAAGCATATGTACAAGCAAGTGGTGCATATAGATAATATTGGTATACAAGCATATGTACATCAACTTCAGAGTTATATTCTGAAAGCACGAAATTACTGCATAAGCCATCTGCTGAGAAATTACTGCTTCTTATAAATGCCAAATACATTTTAGACATAGAGTACTAAATACAAGTTTTACAATCAGAATTTTTCATGTAATCTAATTTGTATTTTTGAAAACTATTTTGAAGAACTTACAAGCATAGATATTAATGAAAGAAAACCTTAACCAGCACAGCAAAAAGAAAAACAATGTTATAATAATATGATTATAAAGACATACTTATTGAATTCAATCATCATGTGTAAAATCACCAAACCTGTAGCATAAATTATGTGCAATTCTTGTGCTTACATATCAGGTATTTACTAGATGTGCTAATGATACAGACTATTAAATTTGCAGATTACAGTATATTTACCTGTATATATTCTAATATTTATTTGAATAATGAAATTTGTCTCTGTTGTTGATTTAACAACATTGAGGAGAAGATTTCTCTAATTTTTTTTTTTTTTAACCTAGCTTTCCTTTGTATAGTACTGTGGACCCCTAATAGATTTGTAACAAAAGGACTGGTTCTACTTTCTGTGACTTTGTTTATGTATTAGGTGAACTTGGACAGTACCTTGATTCCCAGTAAGCCTCAAGTTTTCTATATCTTATGTGTGGTTATACCTGACATATCCAGTATTCATAAAAACCAAGTGAGCCAAGACATTTGAAAATAACTTACATTTTTAAATCACTACACAAATACATATTGTTTAGTACAGTCAGGCAAGATTTCATACAATTTCCTGACAATAAGTTACTTCTGTTCACTTCTAAAAACGTAATGTGTGTCTCTAAGACTCAGAAGTGGCGTGTTATGTTCCAAAAGGGACACAGAAATGAATGTGACCTGGAGGAACCTTTCTGAAGTCACAGTAGTATTACATGAGTCTTCATGCCTGCCCTCTGCACAAAGGTGAGGTGGAACTTGTTAAAGACACCTATTTTATAATAAAGCTTCGTTCTCAGCTTCCTAATTCTGTGAGTGGACATTTTGAATGAGATGCACATGATGGTTCTTACGTGAAAATGTCTTTGAAATAATAATTATGTAGAGTGGTGAAAATCATGGCGAATTTCTAAAGAAAGAACTGAAACTAAATCCTGTGTTTCATTTTAAATGTTTACTGGAAAATATGTTTTAAAACACAGAAAAGCAGAGCACTTGATTACCAGCACAGGAGCATCGTGAGAGGTCATTACGTCTGCCCCCCATTATGCCCAGGTGTTAGAGGATGCAGAGTAGTCTCACTCACCCACGGTGTGAGAATGCTATTTCCTAAAGTGAAGCAATTTAGAGAGCTGGTACTGCTCGAAATGATACGGCATGGATCCAACACTCACTTCATAATTGCTAAATAGTTTTCTGCAACTGGCACTCCAAATATTTTGATCCTACTAAAGAGAAGGTGATTACATTGGGCTGTACCAATCCTTTCCTGCTCAGTTGTTTCTTGGCAAAGTAGCTTTAATGCTTACACCAGGATTTGAAAGGCTAGAGCAATTTTTATTGAGTCAGAACTATGAAAGCACAGGAAAAAGCTACAGCATAAAAATGTATTTCTCTGCAACATGTAAAAGGTATTATCCATTAAGGATTGTGTTTTTCATATTTTAGTTCCAGATGACTTGGATCCAGGTTAAAGATCAAATTATGGAAAACAGTGAGCACGCTAACCTTTTTTTTTTTTTTTAACTCTCATTTACAGCCAAATTTTACTAGACTTTGGAATCTTGATGTGATTCTGTGGTTTTTGTAAACTTAATTTGAAGACTGAGAGGAGTGAGACCCTGTCTCTACTAAATATAGAAAAAATTAACAGGGTCTGGTGGTTTGTGTGTGTAATTCCTGGTACTTGGCTGATCAGGAGGCTGAGGCAGGAGGATCTCTTGAGACCAGGAGTTGAAAGTTGCAATGAGTCATGACGATGCCACTACACTGCACTCCAGAGGGACAGAGCAAGACTCTGTCTAAAAAAAAAAAAAAAAAAGAAAGAAAGAAAGAAAGAAAAAAGAAAAATAGGAAGAAAAAGAAAAATTTAATTTCAGTCCTGCTTCCATTTAAAGAAGACCATTGGAACCGACTAATGAAAATTCATTCTTCCATTTATTAAGCATTTCCTACAGTGTAGAAACTTTTCTAAACATATTCTTTAAATACCCCACTTTACTGAGGTACAAAACTCAATAAAGATCATACTCACAGGGTTTGGCAAATGAATACTATTATACAGCTTATATCAACCTACAGAACATACATTCACCATGAAACATTCCCAGACTGCTTTGCAGTCTCTAGCATATTGCGAATTAATTTATTTTTTGAGTTGTAAGATTTCTTTATCTAACCTGTATATAAATCCTTTTTCACTTACTTACTGTTATCATGTATCCTTCTTGTCTATGTCTTCATTTTCATTTTCTTAACAATGACAAAACGGATTTAAAATATTCTATTGTTCAATGTATACATTTTTCTATACCTGGTTCATATTCTTTGCATCCTGAGAAATATTTCTCCAACCAAATTTATAACTTTTTTCTCTGTTCCTTTTTTAAAAATAACTTTAGTTCTTACATTTTGTCTATAATCAATTTCAGGTTAGTTTTTGTTATGCTGCAAGATGCACCTCGAATTCAGCTTGGGCCATGCTGGGAAAGTAACACCCACTGAATAGCTTAACAAGTATCTGTTTCCCACAGTTCTGGGATGGATCAAAGAAGCCCACAGTCAGGGGCCCAGAGATTCAGTTTTTGGTGAACTGTTACTGTCACTCTTGCTGTCTGTTGTATAGAATGGCTAATTTATAAATTCTTAGTAGAAATACCACTGGAGTAATCTGTGCCTGTGGTTTTCCATGTGAGAAGGTTACTACATATAAAACATATGAAGTCCATTTATTTTCCTTGATCTGGGGAAGTTGTGATTATCTGTTTCTTCTTGGATGAACTTTTCAGTGTGTGGCTTTCAACAGCTTTTCAGTTTTATTTGATCTTTCAAGTTTAAAATTGCCCTTTATATACTTTTATCATCAATTTAATGGCTGTTGAATCTACAATGATGTCCCCTCTTTCATACTAGGTAATGATAATTTCTCTTTTAATGGATCCATATGGCTGGATATTTATGAATTTTACATACTTCTTATTAAACTAGTTTTTGCTTTTTCTATTTTAATTTTCTCTATTATTTTTGTCTTCTTATTTTATTGTCTTTGCCTTTACTACTACTGTTTTATTTCCTCTGATTTCTCAGTGTTTAAGTATTCTGCCTATTTTAAGGGGTTTGTATAGTTTATTGATTTGAGAACTTAATTTTTCTTCTAATATATGTACTTAAAGAAATACATTTCCCTATAAGTACTGCTTTATCTGTAGCCCAGAATTTTAGTAGGTTGTATTTTATTTTTGATTCAGATAAAAAAAAATTTCTAATTTCATTACTTATTTCTACTATGACATATTAAAAATTTTAAATATTTTTCTTATTAATTTCTACTTTAATTTCATTATCATTAAAGAATATCTATTGCATAATTTTTATATTTTTACTTCATTGAAATTTGTGTTATGACCCCAAATATGGTTTTATAATTATATAGAATATTTCTCATGCAGCTCAAAATAAAGTGCATCTCCTATAGGAGATTTGATTTACCTGTAAAAATCGATTAGGTAAACTTTGTGATTATATATTTTTAGGCAATTTAGAGACTTATTAATGTTTTGATTTATTTGCTTAACAGATACCAAGAGATAAAAATCTACGACCTCAGATTTCATTACTTCTCTTTACACTTGTTTAAGTTTCTACTTTAAGTACTTTGAAGCTTTGTTATTAGGTTTCTATATATGTAACATGTCTATGATCTCTTGATGAATATTTCCTTTTATCATTTTGAAATGTTTTTCTTCATACCTGGTAATAGTTCTTTTTATCATGTGTTTAACTCTCTGACATTAATTTAATCATTCCAGTTTTCCTTGGTTCATTTCAGTGTTTAAATGGATATATTCATTTCCTTATGTTATTTTCCTGTATTTTATTTTAAAGTTGGTTTTCATTTACAGAAAAAAAAAAAAATGAAGATAACGAAGAGAGTATTCACATTACTGACACAATGTGTCCTACTGTTAATATCTTACACATTTTGGCACATACATTAATATTAATGAAGCAATGTTAATATATTTTTATTAAATAGAATCTGTAGTTTGCTCAGCTATCTTTAAGTTTTGCCTAATGTCTTTATCCTATTCCAATATCCTATCAATGATAGGACATTACTTAGAGTCATATCATTTTGGTAACTTTTTTTCAAATTTTATGTATTCTTATATGTATGTAGTGTTTGGTTTGAAATCTTCATTTTGCTTTCATTTTTAGAGATATGTTAACTGAGTATAGAAATCTACATTGACTTTTTTCCTTTGCTACTTTGAAAGAGTTACTCCATCATTTTCTGATTTGCTCTTTTTGATGTGAAATCTTCCACCACTTTTATCTGTGTGTGTTCAGATATAGTGTATGCCTTTCTCATGTCTTTTTAAAAAGACTTTCTTGCTGGGTGTGGTGCCTCAAACATGTAATCCTAGCACTCTGGGAGGCAGAGGTGGGTGCATTGCTTGAGCTCAGGAGTTCGAGATCAACCTGAGCAAAAATGAGCCTCTGTCTCTAAAAAAATAGCCAGGCATTGTGGCCGGCACTTGTAGTCCCAGCTACTAGGGAGGTTGAGGGAAGAGGATTGATAGCTCAATCCCAAGCGTTTGAAGTTGCTGTGATCTATGGTGCCACAAATCAGAGGGTGACAAAGTGAGACTGTGTCTTAAAAAAAAAAAAAAAAAAGATTTTATCACTGCTCTACTGGTAGTAGATTTTGATTAGTCTGCTGTAGGTTTCCTTGTTTATTCTCTCTCTGCAGAGTTTATTGAATACCTGAGGTGTGCAGATTTTCACTTTTCATCAGGTTTGGAAAACAATTTGGGCATTTATATACATATAATTTGTATATACATGTATATGTATATATTCCTTTCTCTTTCTTCTCTGGGACTCTCATTGGAACTTTTTCATCTTGCTACTTGCTGCTTCATAGCTCTCTGCATCTCTATGTGCTTTTCCCTTTCTTTGGGTCTCAGACCTTGTGTGTCATAGGTTTGTTATTATTTACAAACTTAAAAAACCTTTTACCCACGTTTCCATTGGGTGCTCAGGGGGAAGGCTTCACATAAAGGCTAACATTGGAGACAAGGCCCCCCAGTGGAGAACAAACACGACTGAGAAGGTCCAATGTTTCTGCGAAGCATCTATTTCAAATCTGTTTTCTTTCAAGATATAGCAAAGATATGAAATAGAAATTAAGGAAAATGGAAATTCAAGGCTCTTTTATGGGAAACATTAAAGTTATTTTGATAGCCATGAGGATTATCCAGTATTAATGGGAAGACATAAATGATATAGATAAAAAGAGTACTTGCTGGGCATTGTGGCTGGTGCTCACAGTCCCAGCATTTTAGGAGGTGAGGGCAGGAAAATCTCAGGAGTTCAAGGCTATCGTGAGCTATGATCACGCTATTTTGCACTCCAGCGTGGGTAACAGAGCAAGACCTTGTCTGACAACATTAAAACGGGAGTAATAACAGGAATAAAGTACTAGACTAGGGGATTATGGAAGTCAAACTATTATAACCCTTCTTCATAGAATGGATATCTATTAGAGCAAAAATTCTAATGAATCAAAGATATAGTACCAAGATTTTGGGCTAGAAAGTTAATTATTTAGCTGGAATATATGCGTTTATTGGACAGTGCTTAATTCATTCAGCTCAAGATAGAATGAAAGCCTGGAAAGAATAAATAGAAGTTTGGTCTGTTAGTTATGGATAATTACTCCATTCTCCCCAGTACTTTTTCAGTTGCCCGCTACCCAACCCACTCCTCACATGTGCGGAAAAAGCATGTGTAATTAATCTGAAATAGGATAATCACTGTGAGGATGGTAAAATTACCTGTTAAAAAATGTCAAGCACAGGCCTCTAGAGAGTAACTAGAGAAACTGTAGCCTTGTCTCATATTAAACACAACTCAGAATTTACAGGGTGTAGTGTATGTAACCTGAACCATTATCTATCCTCTGTGGGAAACTACTTGACTTCCATTTGATGAGCGGCCCTAAAATTGGCTTTTTATTCCTATAATTATATAGGAAACACTCAACCCACTTTATATGTCAAGGTCTTCACTTAATCTAATTAAAGATGAGGCAAAGAAGCCTTTATTAGAAAGAAAAGATAGTGGAATGCAGAATATTTTCCAGAGCGCACATTTAAAAAATCTTGATTTATGGGGGGAGGAATTATGAGTGAAATGTAAACAGTGCATAGAATTGTCAACTTTTGTTCTTCTCTGCCCCTCACACACAGTTACACAAATATACATTGATATCAAAATAGAATTCATAGAGTTGTTTTATTTAACCTGGCATTCTGTATTCAGAGATTACAATCTTGTTGAAAACTACAAGAGTATCTCACCAGCAAGAAATGGGTAGTTTGGGGTACTTATTCATCTGGTGATCAGTAAGTGTTTGCTTCTTTGAAAACAGTAGCTATTATTTCAGAATCCAAGTCCAAGTCTAAAATATTTAAGACCAGGAGGAAAAAGGTCTTTCAGAACAGCTTTTCAGCAGAAATGTTTTCAAAATTAGAGTCCCTCAATCTCTCAATGTCTCTTCTTGTAGAAGTTTAAGTAAATTAACACTATACAGAATGTACATAGAATCTACAAGAAACTAGCATAGCACTCGACTAAATATTAAAAGAAATTTACTTTTTCCTCTTTCCTCTATTTTAGATTCTATATCCACACATTTACATGAAAATTTAAGATATTAATATTTTGCCATTATAGAAAAGCTTATTAGTTATTGAATGCCTTATCTGTGAAGTAACCAACAGAAAACAACATTGGCCTTTGAAAAGAGAATATGCTCACTCTCCAATAATCTGAATGTCCATGTTCAGTGAATCAATTAAAAAACACCCTGAATCTCATAAAATAGTGTAGATACTTTCTCCATCCATCTAGCCCTCACTGTGGGACTACTGCATAAAAAGAAATAGGAAACAATTAAAGAACATTTATGTGTTAACTGATTATCTTCAATGATCTTTTAAAAGTCAGTTTAATTGACTATTGCAGTACTGGAAGGGAGTAATTAAAACAAAGGGTGAGAATCACAAATTTTTAATTATCTTCTCATAATAATGATTACATTCTTGTGTGATCTTGAGTAGGGAACATTTTATTTGGATTGATTTCCTTTAAACAGATCTTCACCAAGTTAAACTTTAGAAATTTAATGCTGTGGCTTTCCTTTTGTAATAAGAAGGCACACTTCACAAAGACGTATCTTCAGAATTTACTTACAAAGGCAAGATTCTAATTTGTAAAGCTCTATATTTTAAAATGTTAATAATTACATAAATGTGTGAAGAAAGGTTATCTTGACATGTGATCTACCATACAAATAACTTAGACAATTTTCTTTTTTTGATAGTCATAGAGAAAAAATGCATAACTTATAAGCATTTTAATTTTAATTTTATATAGTCCCACTTGTTTATTTTTCTTTTTGTTGTACTTTTGGTGTACTATCAAAAAAATCATTGTCACGATGAATGTGAAGAACCTTTTCCTTTAGCAGTTTTGTGGTTTCAGGCCTTACAACTTGTTCTTTCATGTGTTTGAGTTAATTTTTGAAAATAGTGTGAGGTAATGGTATATTTTGATTCTCTTGTATATGGATATTTGGTTTTCTCAACACTATTTATTAAAAAGACTTATCCTTTTCCCATGGTGCCACCTTCTTGCCATTATCAAAAACAAATTAACTATATATGCTTATTTCTGAAATTTCTATTCCATTTCATTGGTCTATGTGTCTGTTCTATGTCAGTTACCATGCTGATTTGATTACTAGAGCTTAGAGGTAGATTTTGAAGGCATGTGGCATGATGCCTAGAGCTTTGTTCATTTTTCTCAGGATCATTTTGGCTAGAGGTCTTTTGTGATGCCAAACAAAGTTTAGAATTTCTTTTTTCTATTTCTGTGAAAATTTGCCATTGGTATTTTAATAGGTATTGTGTTGAATTCCTTTTAGAGAGTATGGGTTTTTTCTTTTTTTTTTTTTTTCAGTTTTTGGCCGGGGCTGGTTTGAATCCACCACCTTCAGCTTATGGGACCAGTGCCCTACCCTTTTGAGCAATAGGTGCCACCCAGGAGTATGGCTATTTTAACGTTATTGATTCTTCCAATCCATAAATGTGGGGTATCCTTTCATTTATATGTGTTTTATTCAATTTCTTTCATCAAAATATTACAGTTACCTTGATACCCTTCTTGGTTATAATTTGTTCCTAAGTACTTTATTCTAGCTATTGTCAGTGGGACTCCATTTCTGACATCTTTGGTTGGATGGTCCATCATTAGTAAATACAAACTCTACTGACTTTTTCATGTTAATTTTGAATCCTGCAACTTTACTGAACTCATTTATTATTTTTACAGTTTGTTGGCAGTCATTCAGGTTTCTATATGTGTCTAGGATAATGTCATCTGCCCTCAGAGACAATTTTTTTTTCTTCCTTTTCAAAGTGGTTGCCTTGTATTTCATCTTATTGCCTGGCTTTTCTCAGACTTCCAGTGCTATATTGCATAGAAGTGGCAAGAGCAGGTATGGTTGTCTTGTTCCTAATATTAGTAAAATAAGTTTTCAACTTTTTGCTATTGAGTATGATGTTAGCAGAGGGGTTTTATAGGGGTTGAAGTAGGTTGATTCTATACCTAATTTGTTTAGAATACTTTCTCTGCATCTATTATAGTAATTGTATGTTTTTTGGCTTTCAACCTATTAAAGTAGTATATCATATGTATTGATTTTTCTATGTTGAACCATCCTTGTTTTCCAGGGATAAATCCCATTTGATCCTGGTAAATGATCATTTTAATGTGCTGATGAATTTGGTTTGCTAGTATTTTGGTGACATTTTTTATCTCAGATGTTGACCTGTAATCTTATTTTCCTGTAATGTTTTTGTTTGGCTTTGGCTTTGGTATCAGGGCAACACTTGCCTCATAAAATGAGTTTGAAAATGTGTCTTCCTCTTAAATTTTTTAGAAAATGTTGAGAAGTTATTTAAATGTTTGGTGGAATTCAGCAGTGAAGCCATCAGGTCCTGGGCTTTTCTTTTCTGGGAGACCTTTTATTTTTGATTCAAACATCTTACTCATAATTGATCTGTTCAGATTTTCTATTTCTTTACGATTCAGTCTTGGTAGATTTTATGTTCCTAGGAATTTATCCATATCTTCTAGTTTTTTAATTTGTTGCTGCACAATTACATATTATAAACTTTTATGATTCTTTGTGTATCTGTAGTATCAGTTACAATAAATCCTTTACCATTTCTGATTTTATCTGAGTCTTCTCTCCTTTATTTAGTCCTGGTGGAGGTTTGTTGATTTTGTTTAACTTAAAAATATTTTTTAGTGTTTTTATTGTTTCTGTTATATTCTATTGTATTTACATCTGTTCTGATCTTTATTATTTCCTTTATTCTATTAAATTTGGGTTTAGATTTTAAGTTATAATTTTATATTTTTCTCCAATTTAAAATGGAGAAAACGTATTTTTATAAAATAATACAATATGGTAATAAGTAAATATTCTTGAATCACATTTTGCTATTTAAAAGAAGTAATTATTCTAAAATGCATAGCACCAAAACATAGTGTTTGTACATTACAGTTAGGAAAAGAAAACAACTGGAAAAATTTTAGTATATCATACACATGATTAATGTCAATTAATTATCAATTACTTTGTTGAGAGTACTCTGACATCACACATCCTTATGCCTTGTGTGTATAAATTCAAAACAGCTACTATTCTATTCTTCTTAAGTTATATTAACATTTACAAGTCATCAATAATAACACAATGAGCTTAGGAAATCACTTATTTAAACTATCACAAAATCAAAATTAGACAAGGATAGAAATAACTATATAATTATATACACGTACTGTTTCTAAGAAACAACAGAAAAACAGAAAATAACAGAAAAAAATAAAAAAAGTAGTAATCATTTTAGAAGATGTTCAGCTAAACAATAAAAATTGAGAAAGAGATCATTATAGATTATCTTTTTCGCAGGTGGTTTATATTGAATAGCTTTCTTTTAGAAGGAAATAAAGAAAATCCAAAATTCATATGTAGAGGTGAAGAAATATAAGGTGCATGGCTATGGCAAATATGTCTATTTTTCTTTAGTCTGCATAATAAAAGACCAAGGAACCCCCTAAAGATAGTACATTGTGTTTGTTGGAGCACAGTTTTTAGCTTGCTACATTAATTATGTGGAAATAAGAAAGACAGACAAATAGATAAATCTGCCATTTAAAAAATACATCATTAGGGGCTTGGTGGAGTGGCTCTGACCTGTAATCCTAACCCTCTGAGAGGCAGAGGCATGTGTACTACTAAAGCCCAGGAGTTCAAGACCAGCCTGAACAAGAGTGAGACCCCATCTCTAAAAATAGCTGGGTGTTGTGATGGGTGCCTGTAGTCCCAGCTACTTGGGAGGCTGAGGCAGGAGGATCACTTGTGACCAAGAGTTTGAGGTTGCTGTGAGCTATGACACCATAGCACTCTATAGAGGGCAGCAAGGCAAAAAATAAAAAAAAATATTATGTATTTAAATTTTAACTGGATGAGGTAAAAGTCTCTTACAGAAAATAGCTGAGACAGCTTATAAGACAGCTTATAATGTTCTGTGACGTTTAAGCAAAATTTTTTTTGTATCTAAGAAAGTAATGCTTTAGGCAAGTAACACATCATAGTAATCTTATTTTTAAAAATATTCTAAAGAGCTAATACTTTTGCCTATAAGTAGGTTATCCTTCTCATAGCACATCTAAGATACAGGATTGTATATTGTTGGAAATAATAGTTTAGAAAAAGTGACAAAGGTTTTACTAACTTTGCAAATTATATAATTCTTATCTTTGACTCCTTCACTAATTGTACAATTGTCAAAATTTCGTGTTTGATTTGGTTTTGGGTGTGTTATATGGGAATTTTTGTTGACTTTTCTTCTAGGTTCTCAAAGTTCTTTATTCAAATAGTTTTTGGAAGGTTTTATATTTTCCTTTTTCCACAAATATCAAACACGCAGATAATGTGATTTTTAGTTTGTTCTAGTTTTTATGCCTTTTAAATTCTTTATATGACTTTTTGTGGCTGCATGGAAACACAATATAATTTTACAAAAAAGGCAGCTAGCAGTCTCAAATTCCAAAGAAATGTTTTAAGTGTTTCTCCATTATATAGTAATAGATGATACAACTTTCAACTGCTTTAGACTTGAACCCAGAAAGAATTAAGTGGAAACTAATGACTTCGATTATCTGCAGGTGGTGGGTGGGAATGAGGAAATGTGAATTATATGGGAGGTATTAAGGAGTCTGCTGAAGATATATTTCTGCAAAATGTTGACTTGTAGACCCATATTAATTCCTCGGATACCAAAAAACATATACATAATAAATAACTAAAAGCCATCCAGAGCCAAGCATGGTGGCTCATGCCTGTAAACCTAGCAGTCTGGGAGCTGAGGTGGTTGGATCACCTGCATTCCGGAGTTTGAGATCAGTATAAGCAAGAATGAGATCACGTCTCTGAAAATAGCCGGGCACTGTGGCTGATGGCTGTAGTCCCAGCTACTCAGGAGGCTGAGGCAAGAGGATTGGTTGAGCCTAAAAGTTTGAGTTTGCAGTGAGCATTCTACCAAGGGGAACAAAGTGAGACTCTGTCTCAAAAATAAATAAATAAATAAATAAATGATAAAAAATTCCAGATGTCAAGAAAGCACAAAAAAGAACACAGAGAATAACAAATAAACCTCACTGTGCTCCAGTGGAAAAGGTAGATACACTGAAGGCGAAACAAAAAATAGCATTTAGCTACAGACAAACAAATAAAAATACATGATATTGCATTATGGGCAGTAAATATATTTTATTTAGTGGTGTTGGATAGCAATTTTAAAACCACAATATTTATATTCTAGGAATGAGCAGCTAAGTGGGGAAACTATGGATAAGGAAAGCCAGGTGTCTCCTTGTCAGGAAGAGAAGTTATACATGAGGAAAGGAGAAAAGCCAGAATGATTCTCATAAAACTGAATTAGAATCAGAGGAAACATACGGGTAGATGTAGAAATAGAAAGAAATAGATATAAATTCAAGCATATGTGTCTGCACACACACACCCCCCGCCTTATACTTCCCAGTTTTAGCCTCTGAAAGAACACATATATAATGAATTCCTAACAGTAGAATTCATAGGAGATTTTTGTTTCTGATGTTATAATTGCTTTTTCTTTCTTTCTTTCTTTTTTTGGTCTTAAATATTATTGTCCAATTTCTTAAAAGAGGAGATTTCATTAGAGAAATGTCTGACCCCAGGACTAAAGCAGAAAATGTACAAGATCAGCCTGGAATCCTTGTGTCATCATGAAATAAGAAAAACACACAAAATAAATGATAGGGTGATGTCAAAAGAAATCAGAAAAAAACATAAAAGCCCTTTGGGGCGACACCTGTGGCTCAAAGGAGTAAGGTGCTGGCCCCATATGCCAGAGGTGGTGGGTTCAAACACAGCCCCAGCCAAAAAACGGGAAAAACAAAAACATAAAAGCCCTGCCAATTGGCAAGTATAGGACAATTTGAGAAGGAAAACAAGAAATAAGACTAATGGATCATGTCTGTAAATAAGCATCTGTGATCCAATTTTGATGTAAATAAATAATGGAGTAAATAAATGCTGATGAATAGGAAGCTTTTCTTTAGCAGAATACTAACTAAAAACTGTAGGCAAAAAGGTGGCAGCAGAATATCACCACTGTAATGCCCCAGCGGGAGAAAACAGAGTCTTTTTCACATAGTTCCTAGCTTCCCCCTGAGGAAGGGATTCCAGAAAGTGCAAAATGTGGGAATTTCGATAACTGGCAGCCTGCTTGCTGTTATCTGAATTTTCGTATCCCCCAAGTCATGTGTTCAAACCTAATTACAAAGGTGTAGGGCCTTTGAGAGGTAATTGTGTCATGAGGTCTCCACTCTCCTCTATAGATTCAATGCTCTTCTATTGGAGGACCCAGAGACCTGCCTGACCTTCTAACATGAGAGAACTCATGGGAGATGTCATCTTGGAACAAAGAGCAAACCTTCGCCAGACAGTGAATCTTTTGAATTCCCGGTAGCAGAATTGGAATCTGGGACTCGTTGAGCAATAAAGTTCCAGTGCTCATAAATTATCCCATTTAAGGTATTTTGTTATAGCAACAGGAACAGACTAAGACACACTCTCTTCCCTTGGAAGTCACACTCATTTCTGCCACATTCCACATCAGTGAGCCACAGAGCACAGCCAAAACTCACCGGAAAGAGAATTAAACTATACCTCTTAAATGGAGGAATATCAAAGACTGTGTGGCTATATTCTTTAATGAAACTTCTAATTTAGATAGTGTTATTTTTTCATAAAATTTGTGAAGTATTATTGTATTTCCCTCATCTAGTTTCTCCTTTATATCTTGGAGCTTAATGCCAACTTAAGTACAGTTCATTCTAAATTTCTCACTAAAATAATATTCTAATGGAAAAAATATTTAACATTTCAATTAATGTACCTAAGGAAAATATCTAAAATTACTTGCCACTTTGTGTATATTAACTTTCTATGAAAGGTAGAAATCTATATTGATATCAAAATTGCATCTAAATGGTACAAGTGATTTTCTCAAGAATATTATAATCCATATGCAAAACAATGAAAATAAGCTATTGATCATGGAAACACAAATCAAAACTACCAAAACTACAATAAATATAACCTCATATGTGGTGGTTGGCTTTTGTTAGAAAAAAAGAAAGAATAAACAAGGGTTTGTGATGCTGTTAGGAAAATTGAACGTGTGTATATTGGTGAGAATATAAATTAGTAATGGTATTATGAAAATCATATGGAAATTCCTCATAAAATTAAAAATAGAACTACCATATTATGCAGCGGTACCTCTTTTGGGTATATATCCAATGAAAATGAAATTAGCATCTCAAAGATATGCACACTTATGTTTATTGCAGCATTAATCACAATAGCCAAGATATGAAAACAATTGCAGTGTCCATCAAGAGATGAATGGATTAAAAAAATGTGTACTATATATATATGTGTGTGTGTGCGCAGATATGTATTTGTACCTGCTTGTGTGTTCATATTTTAAAAAGAGCTATTATTCATCCATGCAAAAAAAAATGATCCTATCACTTGTGGCAAGATGGGTAAATCTGGAGGAGATTATGGTAGGTGAAATAAACCAGACACAGAAACATAAACACAAAATGATATCAATTATATTTTTAATCTAAGAACATTGAACTCATAGAAGCACAGAGTAGAATGGTGGTTACCAAGGTCTGGCATATGGATGAAGTAAAGAGATGCTGGCCAAAAGGTCCAAACTCGTACCATGTATAATATCATCTCATACCACGGTGGAACAAACCTAGAAATTCATTCCAAAGAGAACTCTCAACACTACTCGAGTACATGGATATTAAACAATTTCCTCCTGAACAATCTTTGGGTTATTGACTAAGTAAAAACAAATAAAAAAATGAATTAAACAATAAAGATGACACAAGCTTCCAAAAATGTATGAGATACAGTAAAAGCAAAGCCTAGGGGGAAAATTCATAGCCTTCAATACTTACAACAAAAAGACAGAAAAAAAAACTAATAATGATCTGATGTCACACCTCAAGGACCTATAAAAAGAACTATATCAAACCCAAAGCCAGTCCAATAAAATAAATAACAAAGCTCAGAGCATAACTAAATGATATGGAAACAAACAAAAAAATATTATGTAGGATCAATGAATCAAAGTTGTTTTTTTGAAAAGGTAAACTAGTGACAGACCACGAGTAGATTAACCAGAAATAAAAGGAAAAAGATTCAAATCAGCTCAATCAAAAATGAAAAGAGAGACATTACAACTCATGCTACAGAAATACACAAAATACCATCCCTGAATACTATGAAAACCTCTCTGAACACAAATTAGGAAACCCAGAGGAAATGGATAAATTTCTGGAAACACGAGACTTCCCTAACCTGAATCAGGAAGAAATAGAAATCCTGAACATATCAATAATGAGTAGTGAGATTGACATACTAAAAAAAGTCTCATAACAGCAACAACAAACCCTGGTGCAGGCAGGTTCACAGCCTGATGCTTCTAGACCTACAAACTAGCGCTCATTTTACCAAAATTGTTCCATACCGTTGTGAAGAAGTAAATCCTTCATAATTCATTCTGTGAAGCCAGTATCACCTTGATACTAAAACCAGGAAATGAGATAACAAAAAGGAAATGAACAACTCGCATCCCTTTGAACATAGATGCAAAAATCTTCAACAAAGTACTAGGAAACTGAATTCAGCAGCACGTCAGAAAGATAATTCACCCTGATCAGGTGGATTTCATCCCAGGCATGTAAGCATGTGGGTCAACACATGTACATTAAAACAAAAAAAAAAAAAAAAAAAAGAAGTAAGGCAGTGCCTGCAGCTCAAAGGAGTAGGGTGCTGGCCCCATATACCGGAGGTGGTGGGTTCAAACTCAGCCCCGGCCAAAAATTGCAAAAAAAAAAAATGTGATTCACCACACAAACTGAAGTAAAAACAAGGACCTTACGATCATCTTTATAAACATAGAAAAAATATTTGAAAAAATACAGCACTCTTTCATGATAAAAATTCTCATTAAAATACTAGCAACAGGCTCGGCACCTGTGACTCAAGCAGCTAAGGCGCCAGCCACATACACCTAAGGTGGCGGGTTCGAATCCTCAGCCCCGGCCCACCAAACAACAATGATGGCTGCAACCAAAAAATGGCCGGGCGTTGTGGCAGGTGCCTGTGGTCCCAGCTACTTGGGAGGCGGGGGCAGGAGACTTGCTTGAGCCCAGGAGTTGGAGGTTGCTATGAGCTGTGATGCCATGGCACTCTACCCAGGGGGATAGCTTGAGGCTCCGTCTCAAAAAAAAAAAAAAATACTAGCAACAGAACTCAGCAACATGTCAAAATGTAATTCACTATGACCAAGTGGGTTTCATTCCAGGCATGCGAGGATGGGTCAACACATGCAAATTGTTAAGAATGCCATTTGCCCTATAAACTGAAATAGAAGCAAAGATGTTATGATCATCTCAATAGATGCAGAGAAAGTATTTGACAAATCCAACAACTTTTCATGATAGACCCCCCAACTACCTGGGCATAGAAGTAGCATATCTCAAAATAATAAAAGCTATATATGACAAACCCACAGACAATATCGTTATGAATGAGGAAAAGCCGAAACCATGACCCCTAAAAAACTGCAATGAAACAAGAGTTCCCCATCACCAATTCTATTCAACATAACACTGGAAGCCCTAGAAGAGAAACCAGAAAAGAAAATAAGTGAAGGAGAAGGTCATATTACTCTGTTTTCTCACAATATGGTCTTCTACCTAGAAACTGTAAGAATGCCACAAAAAGACTTTTGGAATTGATGGATTCAGCAAACTCTCAGTCTATAAAATCAATAGATACAGGCTCGGTGCCTGTGGCTCAATCGGCTAAGGTGCCAGCCACGTACACCTAAGGTGGTGGGTTCGAATCCCCAGCCGGGGCCCACCAAACAACAATGATGGCTGCCACCAAAAAATGGCCGGGCGTTGTGCCAGGCGCCTGTGGTCCCAGCTACTTGGGAGGCGGGGGCAGGAGACTTGCTTGAGCCCAGGAGTTGGAGGTTGCTATGAGCTGTGATGCCATGGCACTCTACCCATGGGGATAGCTTGAGGCTCCGTCTCAAAAAAAAAAAATCAATAGATACAAATCAGTAGCATTTCTATATATTAATATTAACAATAGTCAAGCTGAGAGTCAAATCAAGACTGAAATATCACTAACCATAGCTACACACAAAAAAGAAATACCTAGGGATATACTAAACCAAGGAGGTGAAAAATCCCTAGGAGAAGACCTGCAAAACACCAATGAAAGAAGTCACAGATGACCCAAGCAAATGAAGAAACGTCCCAGCTCAGGATTGGAAGATTCAACCCTGTTACAACATGCATACTGCCCAGAGTGATTTACAGATGTAATGCTATTCCCACCAAAACAGAAACGTTATTTTTCTAAGATCTAGAAAATGTAATCCTAAACTTCATATGGAATCAGAAACAGAGCCCCCAAACCAGGGCAATATTAAACAAAAAGAAATCAAATGTGGAAACATCACAGTATCTGACTTCAAATTATATTATAAGGCTGTCATAACCAAAATAACATGGTATTGATAAAAAAGATAGAGACATAGACCAAAGGAACAGGATCGAGAACGCACAGATAAAGACTCGTATCTATGACCAACTGCTTTTTGATAAAACAGACAAAAACATGCCCTGGGGAAAAGAAGCACTATTCAATAAATGTTTCTGGGAAACTGGATAAACACCTGCAAAAGAATGAAACAGGATCCCTATCTCTTGCCATATGCAAATATTAATTCAAGATGTATTAAAGAGTCAAATGCAAAACAAAATCTGTAACATTTCTGGAACAGAACATAAGAAAACTCTTCTAGATACGTGCCTAAGTAAAATTGTATGACTAAAAGTAAGTAAAAATTACTGAAAGTAAAACCCAAAAGGCAAATACAGCAACAGAATAAATGGGGCTTAATTAAATTCAAACTTGTTTGTACAGTAAAGGAAATAATCCACAGAGTAAATAGCCAACATACATAATAAAACAAATTCACAAACTATACATCCAAAATCGCTAATATTCTGAATATACAGAGAATCAAATACATCAGGAGAGGGGGAGGCAGTATGGATAATTAGAGACATTGCTTATGGTAAATTTCCTGCTGGAGAATAGAACACTGGATGCAGGAGAGGGGAGAACAGCTCAGGTGTGGATCACTGGGGAATGAGAAAAACTGTGAAGTTGAGAAAGAAAATACAGAGAAAAGGCTGCAGCATGGACAAAACCCAGAGAGGCTCCCAGTCCAGTGAAAGGATAAGGGGGATTCCCACCACCCACATTGGTGCCTTCAGTGATCAGAACCAAACAACATATGTTGAAGGCATTGCCAACCCTCCACAATCCCAGGCAAATAAATAGGGAAAGTGGGGTGAACCAGTAAACCAGAATAATTTGGGCTTCCAAAAGGGACACCCCATGGGAGAGTGCCGCGAGGGATCTGAGTACTGGCTTTCTTACTCCAGGACACCTGGTCTTCTGGACCTCCTCTGCTTTTGGCATGAACTTGGACTGGCTGGTAGCCACCACCCTTCCCCACAGCCATCGAGACCATGAAAGTGCTCTGAATCAAGAAAGACTCACATCTAGAGAGGTTGCATAATCCCAGCTGAGGCTGCCATGGAGAGTGACGGGTTCCGACCCACTGGCATTTTGCAGGATCATGCTGGCAGCTCAGGTGGGTCAGGCCTGGTGCTCCACGGATGTGAGTGGTACAGGGAGATGCAGGGCGAGGTCCTGGTCCCAGACTCAGGTCGGCCCGCACCATGACCCAATCTAACAATGAGTGGGTTTCCTAAACATATTTGTGGCTAGTCTGTAAACACTACAGCAAAGAGGGGTGAGTGATACCAAAGCCAGTTTTTCCATCTCTTTTTCAAGTAAAGCAATACCGTCTATCCCGGGGTGTCACTGCAACATCCAGGCGACCAAGGACTCTTCAGGTTTCCGTCTAAATTGCTTCCCCAAGTCCACCAACTCTGTGTGCATGTACAGAAGGAGGAACCTCCACCACCCAAAGGGCCTCAGCAGGGTGTTCTCCCAGGGCCCTGGGGTTTGGGGTTTTCACCCACTGGGTCACTGCTGGCTGCTCTTGGAAATGCGGCCCTTCATTCCCCTCCTCCTAGGAGGAGGAGCCTGCCACCACCACAGCCAGCAATTCAGCCGCTCCTGGTCGTGCTGTTCCCCTCCAAGAGTCAATTGGTCCCTTCCAGCAGCAGCAGATGCCATTGTCACTCCTTCACCAGTTCTCCCTGGAGTCTGGGAATACGAGCCGCTTCACGCAGGATCAGCTCAGCCTCTGCTCACAGCACCCGCAGCCACCCAGGGCCTATTTTTCTCAAGTGTTTCCCCCAGATACAGCTCCTGTATGAGGGGCACAACTGTAACAGGGACCTTACCTAAGAAACGCAAACATTGTAACCTAATCATCTGTACCCTCATGTTAATCTGAAATAAAAAGCAAAAAAATGTCTCCAAGGGTATGGAGAGCTCTTGGCACCTATTGTAAAGGCCCATCCACTTCCGGAGATTGCCGGGGGTTCACCAAGCCATACAACAGCCTCTCCGCCTCAAGTCAGCGCCCCTCCAGGGGTGAGAGGCCTCCATGCTGGCCTGAGATGCGCCCTGCCGACCTTGCCAACTACAATGTAAGAGTTTGGTGCCAGGTAGGTTCACCCCCATGTGATCAGACCAAAGAGCAGAGCAGCCCAGGGCAAGTTTAACGAGCCTTTTATTCAGCTGGTGGCAGCTGGTGAGCAAAATTGGGAAGTCCACCCGAGCAGAAAGTCCTGTACACTGACATGTCCAAGGAAGCAATAGTGGCAAAGTAGCCGGCAGCAGTGACAGAGGCATCATTGTGCACAGTTAGAGCTATGTAAGGAAAACACAGTCCCTTCTGCTGGAAGTGCGGGCTGGGAGGCCCAAGTGGCTCCATCTTGCCCCACATGGCCCAGTGGGAGAGAAGCAGCTTGGTTTCAGGTGAGGAGACCATACTGCGGTGATTTCCTACTGTATACAAGGACGCGTATCTATGAGGGAGTAAGGGTTCTCTTTACCTCTATGACCATTTTTTATTAGTTAATTTAAATATCAGAGTCCAAAACTAAAATAATGAAAAAAAATACTGACTTCCCTCTTCCGTGTTTCATTACAGGCAGACCTTACGGAAGTCCTTCTATACATCACCTGGCTTGAAGGAGGGCAGACTGTGCGGCTCAGGAATGATGACAGACACGTGCAGCTCTTCAGCAGGTAACTATTCTCAACCGTTTTCTCCCTGCTTACAAGAATCCAGGTTTCTAACTCAATTTTTTGTTTTTCTCCTTTTCTACTTTGCCTTAGGATCTGACTATACCCGATACAAACTTCCTTCCTCAAGAAACAAGAAAATCAGCCAGAAACTTTAACTCATAATCTTCACCCTTAGCCCCGTTTTCTGCTTTGAATGTGTATAGAGGGAATTAAGGGATGTGAGAATTTGAATTCCAAATGTGAAATTTGCATAAGTTTATTTATATATCATGCATGGATGACTAGTTTTCTAAGATGCCAAATATAACAAACCAGAATTTAATTTTCCTTTTTTGAACTTCCGCTGTGTCTGGATTATGAAATAATTATTGCATTGCAATTCTTGATCAATTAATTCAAAAGCACTCCGTTAGCTCCTACTTGTCCTCAACACTGGGCCGTGCCTCTCAGAGTTTCCCATAATGCATACTGTGGTCTCAGTGTATTTAGGTGAAGTGTAAGTGCTGAATGTAATCCTCTCTATTTTCTCCTTGTACCGGTATCTTTTTCTGTGTCTTCTTTCAGATAGAATCCTTGCAGTTGATCTTCTATTTGACAACAAGCTTGACTATCTTTTTTCAGTTATTCTTTTTGAAAATAATTACCAATATGAATTATAAACCTGTTTGTATATCTTAACATTGTATATTATTTATTATTTTTTGTTTAAATTTACGAACTAATGTTTCCTGGTGACTATCTTTAAGACATAAAAGAAAGCAGGCACCAGAAACATATCACTTTAAGTAACCATTTGTCCTCTCCTGGTCAAGCAAATGTGCCTGTTCATCATTTTTCAGTTGTGGATCTCCACAGATGCTTCATCAATATATAGAAATCATCAATAGTTATTTCTCCAGTGTTCTAAGCTGCAGAATTCTTGGCATGTTTTTTTAATATCAATACATAACGGTAAGTTCTTTGGAGGATAGAGAACCCTTCTGTTTGTCCATGTTATTTTAAAAAGTCTGTATTGCTCCAGGTATAGTGTAAGCAATAATTAAAGATGCATAATATGCATAGAAAGAATAATATGAGACTTAAAACTGTATAATCCATTAAAGAGAGTTGTTTCAGCTCAATGAATGAGATTATAGCCTTATCTCAAATCATTTGAAATTCATATTCTTTAATTATAACTAAAAGTTTCAGGCAGAGATTAATTATTCAAAATCATTCAATTAACCAACAAAAGTTATAATAATTTATATTCTTTATTACATGCCATACATTATATTATAATATATATTATTATAAATATGTCATTATAGGTATAAAACACAAATGTTTATAACCTTGATCATATAATTTAGTCTCTCTGTTCTCCTACAATATTACAATGTAAATTTTTAAGATCCTTCAGGGATAATTTTTTCGAAGGATGAAATATTTTGTATGTCTCTTGAACTTTTATGAATTTAGGTGGTTTTCAGGAATAAAAACCTATGCTTTAATTTATATTCAAACAAGTAAAATTCTTATTGTAGTACTGCCTCTTTTATCATTGAGTCTCCTCTGGCAATGCCTGTTATGCTTCAGCCAATCTGGACATTCCCTCACACCCACATACACAGCATTGCCCTCTATTGGTAATGTATCCTATTAACAAAAGACCACCAGACCTACTGAGGAAGAAAGGAAAGTTTTACTTTCTGAATAAAACCTTCAGATTGGGAAGACACTGCCTCCAGTGTAAACCAAAACCTCACTCTGAGGGTGGGGGAAGGTTGGAGATTTTGAGATTATAAAAGCAAAAACTGTAGTTTAGGGTAGCACCTGTGGCTCAGTGGGTAGGGTGCCGTCCCAATATACTGAGGGTGGCAGGTTCAGGGTTCAAACCTGGCCCTAGCCAAACTGCAACAAAAAATAGCTAGGCATTGTGGTGGATGCCCGTAGTTCCAGCTACTCAGGAGCCTGAAGCAAGAGAATTGCCTAAGCCCACGGAGTTGGAGGTTGGTGTGAGCTATGATGCCACAGCCCTCTACTGAGGGCAATGAAGTGAAACTCCGTCTCAAAAAGAAAAACAAACAAACAAACAAATCCTAGTGCAGAGGAGAGGAGTCAGGGTAGTGAGGAACAGAGTCTTGATTGGATGACCTTTAAGTCCCAAGTCATCAGTCTCTCTAAATTGGTTGATTCCAGGTGGTCCAGTGGTTGACACCAGGTGGTCTTTCTGATGGTCAGTTAGGAATCTCCATCTTGGGATGAACAACAGTCTATCAGTGGCTTAATTGTGGAAAGGGAGGCCTTTGACACTTTTACATTTTTCTAAGAACACAAAGTATAGGACCACTCCCTCATCCAGTCATAATTGCCTTCTGTTTTATCTTTGAACACCTCAGTTAGCCATGGGGAGTCCATTTAGTTCGTAGGCCAGGGTTGTATTTTAACTTCTAAAGTACCCCCACATCTGAGACGTTACCACTTTAACCCTCCTATGTCTCAGAATATATTACCTTTTTAGGTTTCTTTGGCAATATAATCTTACCATTATGACCAAATCCATCAAATTTAATTTGTGTTTTTTTAATGTCTTCATTATTATATGGTGAATAAAAGAAATTGAATTGCATGCATATTCTTATTTTTACTTTTGTTCATTTCTAGATTTCTGCTCTTAGAATATATGTCAAATAGATTAAGTTTACCATGTATCTACTGAAAGATTTAGGCATAAAGAGAAAGTTGAATTTGCCTTGAAATACACAATTTAAGGCTTGGCGCCTGTGGCTCAATCGGCTAAGGCGCCAGCCACATACACCTAAGGTGGCGGGTTTGAATCCCCAGCCCGGGCCCGCCAAACAACAATGATGGCTGCAATCAAAAAATGGCCAGACTGTTGTGGCAGGCGCCTGTGGTCCCAGCTACTTGGGAGGCGGAGGCAGGAGACTCGCTTGAGCCCAGGGGTTGGAGGTTGCTATGAGCTGTGATGCCATGGCACTCTACCCAGTGGGACTGCTTGAGGATCGTCTCAAAAAAAAAAAAAAAAAAAAGAAAGAAAAGAAAAGAAATACACAATTTAAAAGGTCCACATTTCATGAATTTTATACTTTTTCTTGCCCCTACAACTATTCCTCTTCACCCTATTTACCCTGTGCTTTTATATGGCAGAGTGCATTTCAGATTAAATGCATGCAAGATTTTTCTTCCTTAACTATGCATAACATGGTTGAAATTTTCAATTATTTTTGAAAAAGAAAAAACATATAAGTTGGGTGAATAAAAATATATAATTAAATATTAATAACTATAGCTCTTTTTATTTTCTTTTTTTTAATAATAGTTCAGTTGGCTAAAAGTTTAATATCTATGAACTTCCCATAATAGGACTGAATAGATCCAGGGCAGGTGGCTATACCACCGCAGTAATGAAGTGGGACAGATGAAGTTTGGCCATCCAGGTTGCCAAGGTAAATTTTGGTCCAGAGGGGAAAGGGAGGGTTGAAGTAAAATCCTAAACTCTCTGACAGATTAATAACCCTCCTTTGGATAAAAACCTTAAATTTTAGAGTTCCTGGCCATGGCAGGTTGAAAGGAGAGTCATGTTCCAAATGCTTTTACCCCCTTCTCTTATAATTATTACTAGATTTTATCATAGGGCAGCTTGAAAGAACAAAATGTCAGAAAACTCTTCATATTACTTCAACCAATTTCTGAACCCTCTTCTGTTTTTATGGTTTCAGTATGATGACCATTTTAGACCACGAAGTTCCTTCCTAAATGGCTACCAATCGCAAACCGGGTTGGTGGTCTTCTGAGAATGCAAGGTTCATGAACTCATGCCTTCTTTTTCACTTTTTAACATATAGAATATAAATGTTGATTCTCCAGGAGATATATATTACATACATTTAAATGATTATGTATACATGTGGGTCTCCTTAGTGTGTATTCCTAACAGTCTCATAACCTGTTGAATATGCACACTTGGCTGACCTGTTGATTGTAAATTCCTCTTACCCAAACCTCAGTGCCTTTCTCTCAACTTCTGTGGAGGTTACTTCTCTTGAAGTGCCTTTCTCTCTGCTTCCGTGGAGGTTACTCTTCCCAGCCTATCGGGTTTCTGGTTGGCCAGCCTGCATGTTATATAAAGTCTCCTTTTTAAAGTTATAGACTTTCTGACTCTGCTTAGTAAAAATGTGCAGGAAGACAAGGCCCAATGGAGAGAAAGAGCACCCAAATACCACATTTGTAAGAGAAAGGGTTTTATTCACTGGCCAGGAGCTTATGGCATAGAAGAATTCCGAATGGCCATGCTTCTCAACTGGCTTGGTCTTTCCCTTTTTATCTACAACTTCCACCTCCATGGGTGCCCTTCTCATTGGCCAGTTTGAATCAAGCAGGAGATGCTATTCTAGCCCCTACAGAACTACAGGATTTCACAGAACTTGGAAATTCCCAAGTTCTAGGAAGTTAAGTTTACAAATTCCCAAGAGCTGAGTCACCAGGGAGAGGACCCCACAGGTGTATCCTTGTGGGTTCCTTGAGAAGACCTGTCCTCCAAGACTTCACCCTTCTCAGGTATCCTCTCTCAGAAAGAGCACCTCAAACATCAAATCACTACTGCAGTCAGAATTTTAATCTGCATCAATTATATTTTAAGAAAAATGCTTAAAATACACATTTCAATAGATGTTTATGTTGGGGTTAAGGCAATCGTCGGCGTTCTTGGTTCTTGGTGTGTTCACAGCCAAAGAATGACCAGACCTACTAAAGCAAGGCAAGGATGAAACAAAGTTTATTGAGGAAGAGACAGAAGGTTACTGAGCAAGAGCAAGATACAGGTTTACAGAGAAAGATATGTTCACCAGAGACAATGCATGAGTACCCTTTGTCATAATAAAAAATGGCCCTGGGAATGGTCAGGGGTTTCACATTACATTGTCTTGGGTGGGCCTTCCTCCATGTTACCATGGAGCCGCTTTGATAGACTGTTAGCATGGTAATTGGTTTTAAATTACATTAGGCTACTTTCCAAATCCTATTGTGCCTGGGCTGCCTGACCCCAGGGCTTCCTCCTTCCCCCAGGTGTGGCAATTATTTGCTTGAGATAGGATTAAGTTGGGGCCCCAGTAATAGGGCCCACCTTTTGTCCTTCCCAGATAGAACAATTGCTCCAGGCAGCCTCAACTTGGAGGATCCATTTTGTTCTTTAGAAGAATTTCAGAGGTCCTTTACTATCTGCCCAACATTTATATATATCTATATGTCTATATATAGATATATGGATATTTCTTCATTAAGTGAAACCATGCTTTTACATATTCTTTAATGCTATATCCTACAAATTCAAGCATATATAAGTGCTTTTAAGGTATAAATTGTTTATTCAATTTAAAATGTCATATCTAAAGTTTTATTATGCTTATAGTAGAAGTTTTGTTTCTGTTCCATGTCAATATTATTGCATCTGCCAATAGAATTTATCCCAAAGCATACCAGTAATCTCAATTATTGTCTCTGTCTTTGAGGATCAGGACAGGGTATTTCAGGTTCTATTTACCCTCATGTAGTACATTTGTTTTGAGTGGTTTATATTTGTCCTTCATGTATTGTTAATTCTTACCTGTATTTCTTTTTGACATTGAAACTGCAGACATTAATCCAGTCATGGTAATGTTTTATTTCCACTTCTTAAAACAAAATAAAAGGCTTACAAAGTTAATTTTATTTTAATAGCCTGGGAATGATTACCCAATTTCCAATGGGGTACAAAAGATTATAAACCCTTTTTCATAAGGAGGAGAAAATTGTGGAATATAGACTGTTTTTTGAGGGGGGAAGAAAATAATTTTTATTCATGAAGCCAGCAAACTGAGAAGATGAGGTGCTAATGTCCCAAAGAACCATTTTAAGTTAATATGAACTGTGAGCCCCTCTTTCTGTTAAAGGAAGGGGGAAGAAAAGCCAGGTTGCAAGAGGTAGCTGAAAACCTCAGACATCCAGACATCAGCCAGGGTTCAGTGGGGCTGTAAAACTTCTCTGTCCTTGTTCAGTTATCTTTAGATGATATAAGTCAGCTCATGATGTTCCTATATATATATTAATATGGCATTGTTACTTGTGTGCAACTTTCCTTATCTCCCTAGTAGTTAGTTTTTAGACCACTTTTTAAATTGGGCAGCAAATGAATGGATGGAAATTTACTTGTACATCATCCTTTTTGGGATTTGAGTGAGAGGCAGGCAGTGCCTTGTGAAAACAGTGGTTGAATTTTTCAGTCTTCTTTTTTGTGACAGATAGTAAAATTGCTGTGAGGTAAGGAAAGGCATTTGTTTCTTTTAAAAAGAAGCTTTCTTGGTCAGGTGAGGAAATTCCATAGAAAAGTACCTCCCTGTCCTTAAAAAGGGGAGGGGTGGACTTAGGTTCTCAGGCAGGTTCTAAGGCCTCTCACCGTGTCAAAAAAGCCAATCTTTGGGATATTACTTTATGAGCCTCAACATTTTCCTGTCTGAAACTCCCCTAGAAATTTTGTTAGGCAAATAGAAATCTGTCTCTTCTAGGGATAAAAAGGGCAAAATGGGCAAGAGAAATTGCCCCACTTGGGAAGAAGGACAAAAGCAGACCTGTGTTAGTGCTGCCCCAGCTTAATCCTATCCCAGACAAGTAACTGCCACACCTGGGGAGAGAAGGAATACCAGGAGCCAACCAGCCCAGGTACAATAGGTTTTGGAAAGTGACTTAGAGCTAATTATCATGTCATTAACTGTGCATCAAAGTGGTTCCCTGGTAACATCTAAACTACAAAGAGGGGCCAGTCTAGAACCCCAAGCTATTGCCAGAGCCCTGTTTGTTACCACAAAGGGAACCCATTCATCATCTGCGGCAAATGTATCTTGGTCTATAAACCTGTGTCTTCCTCTTGTTCTGCAAACCTATTTTTCTCTTCCATGATAAACTTTGTTTTACACTTGTCTTGCTTTTGGTGGGTCTAGTCATTCTTTAACCAAGAGCACACCAACAATGCAGACAGCTGCCTGTACCCTTCCAGTTTCATTTAAAGCTGAATCGGTGGCTAAGGAGAGGAAAAATTGAGATAATAGCTAAGGAACAAACAATTCCATTAAACTAGTTTCCCATTTGGGGGAGTAGGCCAGTCCAAGTAAATAGTTGTATCTCACTTTAAGAGATGACATTACAGATGAGTCCTCAAAGGTAAGCCTGTATATACAGAGGGTGCCAAAAGAATGTATACACTTTAAGAAAGGAAAAACAAATACTGTATTAAAATTGCAGTATTTAATATATACTGATAACAAAGATAAACATGTAATTGGAAAAGTCAAAGGTCATTTGAGTATTACGAATTTAATACAGTTTTTTTTCTTTTTAAAATGTGAATGCTTTTTTTTAGCACCCTCAGTACTATTAATAACTTTTCTTGAAGTGGTGAAAAAAAATAATAATTAAAAGTAACTAAAAATTTTGCTTATTTTGCTAATAATGTTACCAGAATTTCTTTCTTCAAAAGGCCCTTTGTCTTGGGAATTCAAAGAATAAATCCACGGACCACAGATCAGTAAGTAGTATGATAGGATTTATTAGCCAGAAAGGATTCAGAGGAGTAAAAATCATCAGGCCTTCTGGCACAGGGAAAGACCCAGTGGGTGGCACCTGTAGCTCTGTGGTTAGAGTGCTGGCCATGTGCTCCAAGGCTGATGGGTTTGAACCCAGCCCAGGCCTGCTAAACACACAAATAGACAGACAAATAACAACAATAACAACAACAAAAAAAATAGCTGGGCGTTGTGGTGGGCGCCTGTAGACCTAGCTACTTGGGAGGCTGAGGCAAGAGAATTACTTAAGGCCAAGAGTTTGAGGTTGTTGTGAGTTGTGATGACACAGCACTCTACCAAAGGTGACAAGTCTCAAGAAGGGGAAAAAAAAATAAAGAAAGAAAGACCCAAGTTGGAAGTCTCCACTTGGGTCCTTGGTCTAGGGATATATGTATATATATATATATAATTATATGTGTATGTATATATATATATATAAAATTAAAAATATATAATTATATATTATACATGTATTTATATAATAATATATAATTATATATTATTAAAATGGATATATATTCATTTATATATACATATCCATCCATTTATATATATTATATATTCCATTCTGCTAAATTTGAAAAGGTATTTTTCTACCTACCAAGTTCTTTTGGTCAGGAGGAATCCTGTATCAGTAATAATTAAAAAAAAATAAAATTTAGAAAGAGCTGAGCATTGTGGTGAGTGCCTATAGTCCCAGCTACTTGCGAAGCTGAGGCAAGAGGATCACTTGAGCCCAAGGTTTGAGGTTGCTGTGAGCTGCTGCCGCTGCACTCTACTGGGGAAAAGAATGTGAAACTCTGTCTCAAAATAAATAAATAAGTAAATAAAATAAAATAAAGTATATTTTGTGATATTCTTGTTTCCTCAAGATACTTTACAACCATTAATATTTCAGTATAAATTTTACTGAAATATTTCATATATACAGAAAGCATAGAATTCATAATTGTAAAGCTTAATGAAATTTTCATAAAGTAAATACACTTGTTTAACAATAACATAAATCAGAAATAGATTTTCAGCAAAATACTAAAAACCCCTTCATGTCCCTTTCTTTTTCCACACTTCTATGCAAGTATAAATAGTATATTGATCTCTAAGAAGATATGGATTCATGTTGCCAGTTCTTAAACTTTGTCCCAGTGAATCATTTTATTTGAATCTTAAAAATAGATTTACTGGTCATCTGCCGCCTCTTGGTTTGTGTGTTGGAAGTTAGTGAGCCATCCCAAGGGAGCAGAGAGAGCTGCACATTGTGAATTTGTTAAAAATCATTAATTTTTTCTCTTACTGTAGTGTGAAATATTACAGCTTACTTGAGCTCTACCAAATATATCTGTTCATTTTAAGATAGTGTTAATTAAACTAATTATCACAAAATATTCAACTTTAAAAAGTCCAAACAATAAAAGTTTCTAAGCTAATTTTTGAGCATGAAATCCTTATCTTTGATAATCTTAGTTGCCTTAAAATCTTTTCATATAATATTAAAGCTAATACATTAGTCTTGTCTGTTTTTTACAAATTATATTTCTTTTCATCTTTTCCTTTTATCTTTATGCAAAAACATAAGAATACCTATTAGAGATCTCTTGCAGATATCTTATGGTTAGGTTTTCTTTTAAGTTTAAAAATATTAGTCTTTTACATAAAATTTACTGAAAGTATGTTTAATGTAGTTACTTGTGCAGTTGAATTTGTGACTATCATATTTCATGTTTTATCAGTATATTAGGTTTGTAAATGTCTTCCTTCTTTTATTTTTAGTTGTTCTCTATTTCAAGGTTTTATATGTTCCTTTCAAATTTTTTTTACCTAGCCAGAAGCTGTGATGTGCACCTGTAGTCCCAGCTACTTGGGAGGCTGAGGTAAGAGAATCGCCTAAGCCCAAGAGTTGGAGGTTGCTGTGAGCTGTGACGTTGCAGCACTCTACTGAGGGTGATAAAATCAGACTCTGTCTCTACAAAAAAAAAAAAAAAAAACACTTTACCTAAATCTAACAATTTCAAACACATCTTTGATTTCACATGGTCTAATTTAATTATTGATTTTACCAATTTTTGATGCTTCTTTCATTTCAGATTATCAAGTGTATTTATCCTCTCCTTCAATTCTTTTTACTACTATTGTTTGTATTATATTTTATACTACATATTGCAATGAATATCTCATACAGTAAATAATTATGTGTAACCATCATATTATTTAAACTTTTCAGTACTTTAATTCTCTACTACATTTCCATTTTCTAACTGAAATTATTTCCATTTAGCTGAATAATTATTTTTTAGTATTTCTTGTAGAGGAGCTTTGCCAGATATCTCTGTTTTTGTTAGCTAAAATGTGTCATTATTTTCAATAAATTTTAGGTACTGCAGATTGTCAGTTATTCAGTCCCTT
This sequence comes from Galagoides demidoff, assembly GCA_963574575.1. Taxonomy (NCBI): domain Eukaryota; kingdom Metazoa; phylum Chordata; class Mammalia; order Primates; family Galagidae; genus Galagoides; species Galagoides demidoff. Next base: position 9,446 of record CAUYQV010028141.1, on the reverse strand, counting down.
TCAGCACTTTAAATACAGCATTATATTGTTTCTTGTCTTCCAGTGTTTCTGTTCCAAAGTCAATTGTCAGTCTTAGTGTCACTAGTTTGAAAGCAATTTCTGTTCTTTTCTCTTTATCTTTAGTTTCCTACTATTTTATTATGACGTTTTTATTGATCCTGCCTGGGGGTATACTGCAATACTTGGAAAATGTAATCTCTGAATTTCACTTTTACATATTTATAAAAAATATTGCTTCTCTTTCACTTTCCTTTTCCTGTCCTCCTAAATACTAATTATACAGACATTAGACGCTTTGAGCATGCCCTATATGTCTTTTATATTCTGTTACTGCTTTCTTTTGTCTTTCTGTTTTAGTTTGGTTATTGTTCATTAACCTGTCTTCCAGTGCACTAATCCTGTTTTGCTTTGTGTACTATATGCCATTAACCTTAACTTTAGATTCTTAATTTTAGTCTACCTATTTAATTAATTTATATAGATTCCACTTTAAAACTAGTAAAATTCTCCACATTTTAAACTATTTTGCCCATTTTTCTTCTCTTTTTTAAATAACTTTATAACCATTCATACAATACTTAACCATTTATATCATTCTGTGATATAAATTCCTTCTTTGATAAAATCCAATACCAGAATTTCATCTTCAGTGGGTTCTTGGTCTCGGTGATTTGAAGAATGAATCCATGGACCACAGATCAGTGGAAGACTGGATTTATTTACAGAAAAGAAGAGAAAAAAAAAAAAAAGAAAAAAGAAAAGAAGAGAATACAAAAACAGCAAAGCTCCTGGCAGAGAGAAAAAAATCTGAGTCAAGGGACAAACTCTCTCTCTCTTTCCTCCTCTCTGTCTCTCCCCAGACTCTTTGTCCAGGGGTATATACAGGCACATGGGTTCCTTGTATATGAGACCAGGCAATGAATGAATACAGTCCCTTCTGCTGAGGCAAGGTGAATGAGTGCATTAATAAATGAATACCGTCACTTCCATGGGGTAAGGTGAATGAATGTATCAATGAAAGGACTGGAGTCCCTTCCTGGAATTGAAGCCCTAGGAAACTTACATGAAATTGACGGAGGCGTAGGAAGTGGGGGTTCCCTGTTCAGTTATAAGTGCAAAGGGAAGGAGATACCAAGGCCGCCCTGTCTCCCCAGCAGTTGTCTCACCCTTTTGGCTACTAGAGCCTCCGTTGGGGCGGGTGTGTGTGTGTGTGTGTGTGTCTGGTATTGCCTACCCTCCAGCCTGCTCGTTCCTCTGCCCGCTGCCCCCGGACCTACACCGTGGAGACAGAGGCTGCGCTGGCTGGAGCACCACCTATCCTGTATCAAATCAATAGCAATATTTCCTATTTCTGTTCTATGTTCTCTATTACAGGACATGTAATCTTGACAAATGTGCAGTAGTATTTGACTTATTATAAATAAACTAAACCAAGAAGTTCCTGATTATGTTACCTTTAGCCCAGGAGGGTGTCTCTTTTCTTGATGAGGCCAACAGAATGAGGCACTGCTATGTTAATCACTTCAGGGATTTCACTGCTTTAAGATTTGGTTATAGCGGTAGTATTACTCAGCCTACCTATAATTTACACTCATTATTCCCCAGGTGAAGTTCCTCCAGTTTATTAATTGAAACCTGAGTATGTCTGGGTCTCCACAGACTTGACAGATAATAGGAGATACGGTCTTGCAAATTTGTAGTTTTCATCATAAGGTTTTTGCTTCCTCTATCCTCAGCTTCACAATTTAATAAACCACTCATCAGGGAGAATGGACATGGGTTTGGGATAAACTCTGTCGTTCATGTTTTCTAACTTTCATGAGAGTGGGAGACTTCATTCCACACTTCAGAAAGTCTTTTGCCCACTTTCCTCCCTGCTCTGGCTTCAGAACTCAGCGCATATCAGGTAGGAAAATCCAGGCTTGCATTTGATGTGTCTCAGGATACCAGGCACCATGTTTCTGAGTAATACTTTTGTTGATTTCTCTTCATCTCAACAGAGATGAAAAAATGTTGGGAAATGTGGGACAGATGGAAATGGGCTGCTCTTCCTGGAAAGATCCTCTGCTCTCCGGAATGTTGGACCATCTACATATGTTCTCTCTTATTAGTAGCATCTTAAATAATAATTTAACACAATATGATTGAATTTCACCCAAAGTGACTCTGATCATGTGAGTATACTATAGGGTCCAAGAACCCACATTTTCAAAACAAATCTCAGGAGAATTCTGATGCCGCGGACCTTTTAATGCTTGATTAGATGAATTTTTGCAATGTTTTCGTCAGTTCTCTCGTTAGTGGCTACCCTCCCCTCTCTTCATCAATGATTCTCTCCTCTCAAAAAAAGTGTAATCCATTTGCACACTGCTGTTTTCTTCATGCATTTACCTGATACACTGGACTAATGTGTGTCTGATTTCACTTCCACTTTTGCCAAGTTTAACAAGAAATTTTCAAATGTTTATTCTTTGCTCTAATTGAAGCTACAACATTCTTATGAAGGCACACAAAAACAGAAGAAAAATATTGAACATCACTCAGCAAGGCACTGTCACAAAAACACAAGTGTGAGACAGTGATACACCACGGTTGTGAAACTTTATGGAGTTGTTTGTACAGTGCTGCTGCCGATGTAAGCGCATGGTGGCAAGTTTATGAACTTAATTGTCAAAACTCGTATTAATGAAAGCAGACAAACACAAAGTGTGACTATAGTCTGATCCTTTGTATGTGAAATTCTCCAAAATGCATACTAGCAGATCAGCAGTATTCTGATTTTAAGCGTTGAGTGGATATTGAGTGGAAAGAAACCTGAGAAAGATTTGGGATAATATAAATATTTTATGTGATGTTTGTTGAAGTGCTGACTTAAGGGTCACAACTCAAAAACTTGTATAAACTAAATGAATAATTTTTTTTGTATATGAATAATGCTTCAATAAAGATTATCTGAAGTATTTTGAAAAGTTCAATGTGAGATCATAAAACATTGAAAAAAGATTAGTAGACAAGAAGTTGGATTTTTAGAACTACTCAACTACAGAAATACAGGAATAAAAGACATATGAAGATTAAATGAGGCAAACTAATATATGTTCATTCATATTTTTAAAAGAAAATTATAATATTAGAGGATAAATAATATTCTAAGAAGTTACTGATTATGATCTTTTTAGAAAAAGAAAAAAATTCCTAAAATCAAATAACAAATATGTTAAAGTAGGGGAAAGATAAGTCATTTTAAACAAGATTCTATTAGACACTTAGAAACTAATCTACAGAATTCAAAATGCAATGAAACTTTCTTAAATGAAGCAAAGACAGTCAAAGACAATTCTACTGATAGTAGACTTCTCAAACAAACTTTGAAAAATTATGTATAAACAGTTAAACCTGAGATAATATTGATCCGATAAATAAGAATAATACATGATTTTTTTTTATCAAAAATATGTAGTATCAAAACTCTAAGTGCAAATAACAGAGAAATCAGTGATGGGGATGTTAATGGCTAAACTGTCCACCCCACCTTTCGATTTTTGTGTTGAAGTCTGAATCTGCACTATCTCAGAATATGACAGTTCTTGGAGGAAAGGTCTTTATAGAGATAATTGAATTAAAATGAGGTTATCATATTAGATCTCAATACTATATGATTTTTTTTTTTTTTGAGACAGAGCTTCAAACTATCTGGGTAGAGGACTGTGGCATCACAGCTCACAGCAACCTCCAACTTCTGGGCTCAAGTGAGTCTCCTGCCTCAGCCTCCCGAGTAGCTGGGACCACAGGTGCCCACCACATCGCCTGGCTATTTTTTGGTTGCAGCTGTCATTGTTGTTTGGCAAGCCTGGGCTGGATTTGAACCCACCACCTTAGGTGTATGTGGCTGGTGCCTTAGCCACTTGAGCCACAGTCGCTGAACCATTATTGGTATTTTTAAAGGAAAAGAAGATTTGAGTATAGGCTCCCAAGGGGATAATATGAGTATGTGGAGAGAAGAGAGAATGGGAATCAGAAGCCAAGAAGAGAGGCCTGGGGCAGATCCTCTCTTCATCACCCTCAGTAGGAACCAACCCTGCTGCAACCTTGATCTTAATTAAGTCTTCTATTCTCTAGCACTGTGAGAAGGTAAATGTATATTGTTTAAGCCACTTAGTATGTGATATTTTGTTATGGAAGCCCTAGCAAATACAGGTAATAATTGGAATTAAAGTATTTGAGAGCATTTTTATTATTGTTGAGAGACAAATGTTTGCATAATTTTGTCTTTTTTTTTTTTTTTTTTTGAGACGGAGCCTCAAGCTATCCCCCTGGGTAGAGTGCCATGGCATCACAGTTCATAGCAACCTCCAACTCCTGGGCTCAAGCCAGTCTCCTGCCTCCGCCTCCCAAGTAGCTGGGACCACAGGTGCCCGCCACAACGCCCGGTCATTTTTTTTTCTTTTGGTTGCAGCTATCATTGTTGTTTGGCGGGCCTGGGCTGGGGATTCGAGCCCACCACCTTAGGTGTATGTGGCTGGCGCCCGAGCCGATTGAGCCACAGGCGCCGAGCCAAATTTGTCTTTCTTAAATTAAAAGTTTATGTTTAACTTTTAGGGATGAGCATTAATACACTAAAAATACCATTTATATATTACAAACCAGAATAAGCAATATATATAAAATAGTATATATAATAGTATATATATATATATATATATCTGAAGCCAGAAAAGACAAATAATAAGCATATATAAATCATAGGAAGTTTTAAAAGCTGTGAATAATCATAAATATAATGATAAAAATAGATTTATGCGAAAGAATTTTCTGTATTTATGTGAAATCGTCTTGTGAAAATTCTCAAAATATATAGTTTAAACTCATTAAAGAAATGGGCATTAAAAACTCCAACATTATTTTGGAAGACTTATTTGACCCCGCTCAAGATTTAAGAGATCAAGCAAGTAAAATCAATATGGATATAAATGTTTGAATACATAATTTAAAAGTGTAATTTAATATTTATAGAATACATGTTTGTCTGTTATCCAGGCTATAAGTTAAGTATCAGTCACTTTAAAAATTAAAAAAAAAGGACATCTTCTGACTATTATGGAACTATAAAAAGACTTCAGATTTTAAAATAAGGTGTATAATTTGGGCATTTATTCTGTTCTTCCTAGAACTCATACAAAATAAGAAAGATGAAAAAAAATCCCACAGATTCCTAATTTCAGCTAAAAATGGAAGTAGCTTAAATCACAAACAAGGTTCAAGAATAAACACAGGACAGGTAATACATGCTGAAAAACAACAGGGAGCAAATTCATGGGTGCAGCTCTCAGAAAGAGCTAGAGAAATAACTCTCCAAATGGTAAAATATATGTGAGATAAAATTAGTGAGATAAAATTTCTAATATATTTATTTGCACTAGTGAGAATGGAATATAACATCTTCCTGCACTATCTTCTATGGAATTGATTGGTTCTAAACCTCAGACTATGTTAGGCTCTTGCTATTTAAAATGTGGTCAGACGGCCATAACCTGTCTTGGTTTCAGAAATGTCTATCAAAGTTCTTTGCTCATGTTTTTGTATCTGGTTATTTGCTTTCTTTCTATTGATCTGTTTGAATTCCTTATACATTTGTGCGCTATCCACTTAGCAGATTATGCTTTGGAAATACGGTACAACTTTCAAAGCACAAGATAGTTGAACCTCTCCCTACATAGACCACCTCCTCAAGTTGACCTAATTTTTATCAAGTGGACATGCACCACTTATACATATCAATGCCATAGGCTTTGTTCCTTACATTAACCATCTCCATACATTGACCAATTTGTTACAGCCTCTGGGTGCTCAAATTACAAAGGTTCTACTGTACTTTATTCCTTGTGGGGGTCAACTTACAGTGGTCCTACTGTGCTGTCTCCCAATCCACAGTTTGTCTCATAGCTCTATTATTTCCTTTACTATCAAGGACCTTTTTAGTTTAATGAAATTCTGTTTTTCTAGTTTTGCTTTTGCTGTATGAAAAAAATGCTCAATAGCTGTAATCATGAAGGATATGCAAAGTAAAACCACATGAAGTATCACTTAATTAGACCTATTATTTAATGTCTATTATTAAAAAAGACAAATGATAACAAGTGTTGGTAAGGATGTAGAGAAAAGAGAAACCTTGTGTACTATTGACGGGGATGTAAATAGCAAAGGTATTTTGGAAAATAACGTGGGTGTTCATTAAAAAACTACAAATAGAATTACCATATGATTCACCAGTCCCACTTCTGGTTAATAAACAATGGAATTGAAATTGGCATATTAATCGGCTTGTCAAAAATAATATAGTGGTAAGTAGCCGGGTTCAGCTCTTGGTTCTCTATTCTGTTCCATACATCTACCTCTCTGTTTTTGTGCCAGTACCATGATGTTTTGATCACTATCGATTTATAGTATAGTCTGATTTCTGGTAGCATGATCCCCCCTGCTTTGTTTTTGTTTCTGAGTATTGTCTTGGCTATTCAAAGTTTTTTCTGATTCCATATGAAATGCAGTATTATTTTTTTGAGATATTTAAAATATGACAATGGAACTTTAATAGGGATTGCATTGAAATTATATATTGCTTTAGATAGTATAGACATTTTAACAATATTAATTTTTCCCAGCCATAAGCAAGGTATGTTTTTCCATTTGTTAATATTTTCAGCTATTTCTTTTCTTAGAGTTTCATAGTTCTCTTTATAAAGATCTTTCACGTCCTTTGTTAGGTAAACTCCCAAATATTTCATCTTCTTTGGCACTACTGTGAATGGAATAGAGTTCTTAACTATTTTTTCAGCTTGACTATTGTTGGTATATAGAAAGGCTACTGACTTAGGGGTGTTGATTTTGTAACCTGAGATGCTGCTGTATTCCTTGATCACTTCTAGGAGTTTTGTAGTAGAGTCCCTGGTGTTTTCCAGATATATAATCATATCATCTGCGAAGAGTGAGAGTTTGATCTCTTCGGATCCTATGTGAAGACCCTTGATTGCTTTTTCTTCCCTAATTGCTATGGCTAAGACTTCCATTACGATGTTGAAGAGCAATGGGGACAGTGGGCAACCTTGCCTGGTTCCTGATCTGAGTGGAAATGGTTTCAACTTAATTCCATTCAATATGATACTGGCTATGGGTTTGCTGTAGATGGCCTCTATCAACTTGAGAAAAGTCCCTTCTATGCCTATTTTCCATATAAAATCTTAATTCATGTGAAGTGCTTAGCACTTCCATCCAGAGAACTAATCAGTAAAAATGATCTATTATACTCATACTTATATAGATATATTTATGCACATTATATACATATATATAAAAACACAGATGATAGATATAAATGCAGTGACCATTTATCAAGCATTCCTCAATTTTGAATATTTTATTTCTAGGAAAATCAGTATGGAATTATAAACTGTCCTTAATACTTTTCAATTTAAAGTTTAAAAATGATGAGCATTAAAGTAACAAATTTTTGTATATATGAAACTTATCCTTTAAACAATGTCAAGAACACAAACAAAAATAGTGTTTATAGAATTAAAAACCATAAACCTTTAATATATGCCTGACTCCTTTACATTCCTGTGTTATCCCCAGAATGATAATTTTATTCTGTTCTCTGGATTCTCGTTAAGTATTAGTGATGATGTTAAAATTAGCATTCCTAAATGTTTCCTGAGGTTAGACATTTTGTCAACCCTCAGCTTTCAACTGCATTTTTTTCTCATAGGTTTACAAATTTACAGCACAGAATTTGCTGGGAATGTGTCTGTGATCATTTTTCTTAATGCTTTATATGGCTTATTTTAAAATTTAGGTTGAAATTGGTACAGATTTTGTTAAGTGTCAGTTTGATGATGACAACTCTTTCAGCCCTGCCTCTAACCCACAGACTGACTTGATGTGGGGATTATAGAACTATAATTAATCCTGGAGCAAACTGAAATACCCGTGATCATTTCATGAGAGGGTTTTTAGCTGTATAATTCCTCCCACACTGGCGTTCAATCTGTGCATTTTCCAAATATGCTTGCCAAGGGAGAAACACTGCTGAAAATAAGTTTGAAATAGACAAGGGGAAGAGAAAGCAAGTGAATTTGAAAGTTTAATGAGATCCAAAATAAGTTAATGGGGTTAGGGAATTTTTTGACAGTTTTTAGCCAATTCCAATTACTCAACTTGGCTGTTATTAAGACCAAGATGGGAGAATTTCCACTCTTTCTTGGATCTCAGTCTGAAACTGTTTAAGAGTTATAGACTATTAAAAATAAAAGAAAACTTAGATATTAAATAGCATGAAACACTCCTTGGATAGATATAAATACTAGGATTTAGAGATGTGAAGAGATTCCTAAAATTCCTTTCAAGTTATCAGTAAAATCAGGGCTAAACTCAGGTATATACTTGGTCCTATTTTAGCCATAGCTTGATTAATATTTATAATGCGGATTTCAAAGCACCTGATTAAATTAACTTCAAAAAGTGGTAGTAGAGGTAGAAAAGTGTTATTTATCATTCAATGCCAACTAATAAATGTGGAAAGAATGATGGAAATAGTAAAATCGCCATTTAGTGACCATATTACTAATAATTGATTTAGGAAGGAGTCATCAGTGAATTTCTTAGGAATAGGATATTGGAATGGCTTCAGTGTAATTCTCTAGAAATTGCTTATTCATAACAAAGAAAAAAAGTGATGTTACTATGAAGAAATCTAGCAGATACCACCTGCCTTGGGCTGTTTTCTGCTACTGTAACAGAATACGACAGACTAGACAGTTTATAAAGAAAGGAAATGTATTTGGCTCACAGGTCTGGAGGGCGGGAGACCAAGAGCACGGCACTGGCATCTGGTCTGAGCCTCCCCATGATAGGACGAGGGAAAGTGACTGAGAGCATGAGAGTGAGAGAAAAACGGGGCTACACTTAGCCCTTTATAAAGGGCTCACTCAGCCATAATGACACAAACCCACTTGTCAGGGCAGAGTCCTCATAACCCGATCACATCTTTAAGGTCATACTTCTTACATTGTTGCACTGGGGATTAATTTTCCAATGACATGAACTTTGGCTGACAGAGTCAAACTGCAGCTCAATAATTAAAGTTAACATCTCGAGAAGGAGACAGTATGTGTCTTCTGCTGTGACCGGCTGAGAGCGCCTAACTCAGGTAGTATTTCTGCCAACAAACAACAATACCTCAGCCTAGTTGTGAGGAAGCAATCAGATATCCACAAACCAGGGGAAAGACTGAAACTACAACTGGTGTACAGCTAGTATAAAAGACAAAGTGAATTTTAGAAGTTATTCCAGAAAAAGACTAATGATGCCCGGCAACTAAACAAAATGAGTGATACGAGAATGCACATTCAATCATTAATAATGCCAAGAAAGACCTTTCACAGAACAATTAG